>CAUYRH010077189.1:0-37667 GCA_963574655.1 Perodicticus potto
GTCTTTATATAGTGATTAAGAAAATGCTATGAGGGCTATCTCTCACAGTACGATCAAAATGTTTCTGATTGTATATGAAGCACATTCTGCCCTATGATTGCACCAATGTACACAATTATGATTTAATAAAATTATAAAAAAACAAAAAAACAAAAAAACAATCTCCCTATTTTAAGGTCAGGTGAATAGCAGCCTTAATTCTGTCTGCTATCTTACTTCCCTTACAATGTAATATAATATATTCACAGAGATCAGGAGGTGAATACCCTTGTCAGGACATTATTCTGCTTATCATAGTTAGTGCTCTGGTCCCCAAAGATTTACATTCAACCATTATGCAAAATACACTCGCCTGTCTCACCACTCCCCAAAGTCTCAATACATTACAAAATGAACCCAAATCTCTTCTACTTCTCATCAACTTGATTATATGGAGTAAACATTCAGAAGTAATGGAAATGTGTAACTATTTATAATATTTTTTGATTACTTAATTGCATTTACTTGCAATTAAATGAAAATAATTTTGATAAATTTTGAGGAAACATTTTATTCAAGTCTCAAAACTTGTATTAGGAACATTGGGGGCTGAAGGAGACTGAAAATAGTCACAGAGGAGTCAATTCTATTATTATATTCTAAGGATATACTTCCTCCAATGTGACTATGTCTTGTGATCAATTTGGAAATCATTATTGGCTATACTAAATTTTCAGATTTTTTTTTTTTTGGAAACATGCACATTCTTATCATCATGAATTACTGTCAGGACCTGGGACACCAGGTCGCTGGCCCCAGCCTAACTAACTGTCTGGACAAGGACCCTGTGCTACCTTGCTCTGGATCAACTACCCTTTAGCGCCGGAGGGCAATTCGTCTTAGCAGGAGAGATAGGAAAACAGTCTTCGAGGGAGAGAAACAGTCTTAGTAGGAGAGCAAATCTTAGCAGTCTTTGTAGAAGGGCGCTGGTGGGCGTCCTCCGAAGCAAGAAGAGCAAAAGAGTTAGAGTGAGCAAGTCCATGAGAGAATGAACGAACCCCAACTAACCTCTCCTGCGGCTGTTAATCCTGTGGACGTTTGCACCACAGGTGTGGAGACTGCCAAGCACTGCTGCTCGTGCTCTCATGCTAAGGAGAGCCGACTCCCTTCCCTGTACCCTTATCACCGAGGTGTTATTGACATATTCTATCACAGGTGTTTTTTATAGCTACAGAACGTTAAAAGCTTATCTCCCGCTTCTTCTCTTGAATCATCTGATCTCCTAGAAATTACATTACTTCATCAATGTGCATCTTTATAGAAATGTAATAGAATGAGTAGGCTTTCACATATAGAATTCTATCACGGCAAATGGAAAATTTGCACCAGCCTAAATTCATCATTGAATTCAAGAAATAGCCTGCTTAGATATGTCCCATGAAGCTTTCCTCAGGATTTGCCATAAGGCTTACAAGACTGCTATTGCCACTCTTTAAGGTCATATTTTTTTTGACAAAAGAGAAATTGTATTAAACAGATAATTAAAAATAAGATTATTAAATTTAGGATCAACATATTAGGGATCCACTCATGTTATAAGGACTGCTTGGAGGTATGAGTTATCTTTTATCATTCCATATTAATAAGAGACTGAATAATAGCTTTCCTCTGCCATTCTTGACGGCTAATAATAATTATTGTAATGATTTCTCTGGCCTCAGATGTGGGAAGGAAACCATGTTTCTTGTATCTTCTGTGAAATGCCATCAATTCTCATAACAATGTCTGACTTAGGTGTTATTACATTTTGCACATTTTTTCCCTTGTCCAACGCTACTACAGCAGACTTGAGTTTGAGCCTATGTTTTTCTAATCCAAAATCCTGTGATTTTTTTTTCACTTAACTCAACTTGAAAGAAGAAAAAAAAACTAATGGTAGATGTTTTCGAGTGAGATTACTGCTCTCTTTCTGACTCAGATTGTCTGTAAGAACACTGCAGCACTCTGTGGTTTCGGCAGCTCTCCCAGGGAACCTGACATCTGTGCAGATTGCAGCCAGCCCTGTGTCCATGTGATTACTCATGTCCATCGTGGGTGGACACGGTCCATCTGCTTTCATCCAGATACCCATCTTCAACTCACTTTCCAATCTTGATTGCCTTACCTCTCTCTTCACATACCTTATGTTCACTAAAGGCAGCCAAGGCTGGTTCTGAACATTGCCGGCACGCTTTTCAGATCTCCATTTCCAATAGGTCCTGCAGTTCTAGGGGGAATAACACAGAAGTAAACTGCCATTATCCTCATGACACATCCGGGTACATTCTAGCAAAATGATGTGTTGATAATGAGCTTGATCACTTAGTTAAGGTTATGTTAGCCAAGTCTCTTCAATGTAAAATTATATTCTTTTTTTTTAACTTTTTCTATACTTTTATATCATGCACTTTGGAAGGGAGTCGCTATTCATAGCCCACACTTAAATAGTGGGAGTCATTTTGATTATTTGGGATTCTTCTCTAGAGCACATTTGCTTCATTTCTGCTATTTATTCATGTATCAGTATCTGTATGGACTCGGGTATTTATTTATTCAACACAATGGTATACAACCCAATGATGGTGACAAAATATGGAAAGTGTTGCCAGACCAAGAAACTCCTCTGAGCCTTAGTGTCCCAGTTTTCGTCAGTGGTCATTCATGCAAGCATACAGCTCCCTCACCAATCTCTAAACTCTCAGATGAAAAGGCTTTTTACTAAAAATCACCTAATAGCATGAACTATCTGATAAAATTGATCTAAAGCCTGGTCCAAGGCCTTAGGCATGCAAAGGCATTCTTATCAGATACGACAGTCCAGGGGCTCAGTGTTCAGATTTTAGGAGTCTGCCTGGGTCAGCACTGAAGAAAGGCCTTTTTCAAATGTGCAGGGTTTGTACCACCAAGCTCTGATCTACAACATCACCATTTGTTTTTGTGAATTTCATAAATGTCTTGGATGGCGTAGATATCCAAGGGTTGACGGTAGCACGTGGACCCTCTTGTTATTGATAGACAATGGGATAATCCTTGAGAGAAAGACACTCTATTTCATCTTAATTTTTTGAAAAAGCACCAAGGAAACTTGAAAGTCAAATATATTCTCATCATGGAAATTAATTGCCTTGTATTTTCAGAGGGCTTTTAGCTTCTATAATAAAATGCTGCTTGGCATGTACATCCCAGGTGTATTTCCAGTTGTCCTCCCAACTTGAGATAGATTGGCTCAGGTATCATGTAACAAATTTATGAGAAAGCTGAACTTAGGGACACCAGGAATGAGATAATTAAACTTCATCAGAACTCACTGTCCATCTCTCATTTGCTGTTAACTTAACCCTCATCACCTGCAGTGAGGACAATGATGGTAATGACAGTATTTATTTATGTTCATACTTGTGATATCAATTAATACAGATTTTTAAATCCTACTTAGCTTCATTTTGAGCAGCAGACTTAATACTGGAATTCCACTCAGAAGAAACTGTCTTTTACAACCAATTTAACTCCTAAAACTGAAAGATTTCATTATTGGCAATTAACAGATTAAACATCAATGTAAATTAATTTGGATAAAACTATGTGTAACTACCTATTAAGGCAATCAATGAAGCTATTTTCTATTTTGTGGCAAAGATTTTCAAAGTATTCTGTCTGAGGCAAACTGGCCCTTTGAAAGCACATTCTTAAGGACAATTGTACACATGTATAGTCACTGAGAGAATTATTGACCCTAGTATATGAGAATATGTATGCGCCACAGTTGAAATCAGGTTAGAGGGTGAGATGATGAGAGAAAAATAAAAATGGGCAGAGATAAAGTTTGTGTGTTACAGAAGTGGTGACTCCAGGAGAAACGGAATATTAAAAGAATCATAAGCCTGGACAGTAGAAACTACTACTGTGGAATGTATTTTTGTATCCTTCCAAATTCAGCTATAGAAACCCTAATCTCCAATGTCATAATATATGGATATGGAGCCTTTGAGAGGTAATTAGGTCATGGGAGTAGAGCCCTCACAATGCAATTACACCTCTTATAGGAAGATACATGAAGGTGTTCTCTCTCTCTCTTTCTCTCTCTCTCTCCCCCCTTTTCCCTATACATACACTCATGAGAATAAAGCAGGAAGGTTTCCATGAGCAAGGAGAAGAGCCATTACCAGAACCCTACCATCCATGCACCCTTTTCTCATCAGTTCTAGACTATAAATACCTGCTATTTATGCCATCCAGTCTGCAGTGATATGCTATCATAGCCCAAAATGACCAAGGAAGCCACTATCTGATTAGAGGAGCTCCTCTCTGTGTTCTAGGGAAGAGATTTCTTATTGATTAGGTCAGCCTGGAAGCAAGATTAAGAACAAAGCGTAAGTATTTGTTCAAAGTAATTACCTGGGCTGAGCTGGCAACTAGACCTGGTTCAATTCTGATTCGGATGGTGTAGACCTGGAGGGTCATCTTCCCCATTGCATGCCCCACTCATTTCTCTAAAGATGAAGCAGTTGATTAAAAGTTGTCTCTTATTCCACTGAGCTGTGGTATTTCCCGAGGCATTCACTCACTCCTACATATTCCTTCTAGGCATCTGCTGCTTGGTGAATGGAGCATCCCATCTCTCTATCACGGGTCGTGCCTCATCTCCTAACACCATCTGCTATCTTCCTCAGTCCTGCCTGTGGGCATGGGCTAGTCTACAGCATACCCCGCCATACATCCTGTGGTAGGAGCTGTAGCAGCTCCCATGCCAAGTGCAAAGCTAGCTGAACCCAGGGAGGATCTGGCCTCCTCAGGTATTGTTGATGAGAATAACCAACACATTCCAGAAGCACGGAGAATTTCAGAACATTTAGGTAAAATTTGGCTTAGGAGAGTCAGGATAATTTGAAAAGCTAACAAATTATTTCTTCACCTTTACTCACCATCCTACTGCCAAGGGTCATCTTGAGGAAAAGTGTTTTCTTAGCCTCTTCACAGACACCTGGCATCACTCACTAACCAGATGTGTTTTTCATGGCCAGCGTAGTACAGACCCCACTGTGTGTGATTTTCTTCTGCTCACCCTTGATGAGCTGGTGGTATTGCATCCATTCCAAAAAGGTTAACACATAAGCTTTGCTTTAGACTATTTTCTGTGGTACTTTGATTAATCACCCCTTCTGCCCCACACAAATACTCACTGAGTCCCTGGAAATTAGCATGTTTATTCTACCAATGTCACCAGAAGCAGATGTTCATGTCTAGCTATGGTTATTCCTTCCTGTAGTCTATCTTGGAAGTAGCTAAGAATCTCTCTTCTGGAGCTTGTCTTTTAATTGAGGACACACGTCAAGACACAGGCCTGACAACTGGCACATTCCAGCATTTAAGAAGAATTCTTGGGATGTAGAGTCCAAGAAGCTAGGAAAGGCCTTGCATAGTATCCACACAGTGGAATGATATGTGGTACCTGTAAGACTTTATGCTATTTTCCTGTAAGGTGGAAAAGTAGAAATAGTACCTTTGTGTGACCTCCCACCAAAGGTGGACGTTGCCTTTTCACAAAGACTTGGGACTGCCCAAGGAAGCCTGAGAATTTCAGACCATTTAGGATTCTCTCCTGAACATCTGAGAGAAGAAGAATGACTACCATGTAGTGAGACTGGTGTCCCCCAGAAATTCAAGTCCATAAGAAACTCAGAATGTTATCCTGTTTGGAAAAATGGTATTGTCAGATGGCATTTAGTTAAAGATTCTGAGCTGAAATCACTCTGGATTTAGCATGGGCCCTAACTCCGAAGACTCGTGTCTTTATAAGGAGGGAAGACACAGAGACATAAAGGTGAAGGTCCTGTGAAGACAGAGGCAGATACTGCAGTTATGGTCCCACAGGGCAAGGAATGTTGGGCGCCCCCAGAAGCTGAGAGTCCAAGAAGCATCTTTCTTAGAGCCTTTGGAAGGAGTGTGCCCCTGCCTACACCTTGATTTGGACATCTGGGCTTCAGAACCTTGTTAGAAGATGTTTCTATTCATTTAAGTCACTCAGTTTGTGGTAGTTTGTCATGGAAGATCAAAGAATCTAATACAGAACAGAAGATGTCCCAAAGCAGCTGCCAAAAATGTCAGTGGGCCGAGAATCAAAGAGCAAGAACAAGCCTAGGGAATGAACGTCAGCAGCAAGAAGCTCGGTGCTGCAACTAATGAGTTTGCCTCGCCCAGAGCTTTGTACCTACTTGTGAGAAAGCTAATTGAAGTCCCTCCATCTGGGTCTGTGGTCATAGCTTCTTAGAATTACATTCTAAGAGTACAGCGTTTCTTCATGTTGAGTACATTGAGTTTAGTAATGTAGATGAGATGATGGATTCTCCATGATCACATGAATGGACCTTAAAACTGAAGTTTTAAATCCAGTGCCTCAAATAATAATACTCCTATAAATATACTAGATGTCTAGGTCAGTGTATTGCCTATAAGCCAATTAAAATAAATATAACACAGTTTTGGAAGTGTTATAACTGGTTTTCTTTGATGATTACATTTGGTAACTTGACATTATTATATATAAACAATTTTAAATGTCTCTTTTATGTGATAAGTTAGAAAAAAAGTTTAATGAAAATCCAAGTATTGAAGGACAACATTACCAATGATAAACCTATTAATAGACAAAATTTCATATCATTTCAACATTACAGGGATAGAAATGAAAGTTTGAAACCAGTACTTCAAACTGAAACCACTTTTCTTGTCTTAATTTGCCTGAATTTATAAGTTATGTACTAGCTGTAAAATCTTTTCTTAACTAGTTTTTATTCTCTTTATGACTTCTTATAATTTCTCCATAATTATATAACCCTTAGTATGAGAAAAATGTAGAGCAAATTTATTGATTAGAAATTAAAGATTTTATTTCTGATATACTCTATAGTTTTATATTTCATTCAGTTTAACTTCTCCCAACTATGAACAATTATACAGTTCCTCCCAAAGCTTTCTGAGGTTTCTGGATATTAGACATCAGATAACATGAGTCATTATCAAAAAATAATGGACTTATTGGTACAATTGCATGACCTCAGTTTCTTTATAAGAAGAAGGCTTTGCATATCTAGAATATTTCATTAGGGAGTCAAATTGTCTCCTGGATATAAACATCAACAAACCAAAACAGGCTTACACAAGTGGAAAAGCTGACATGGTTGAAGAATGAATGACAGAACCTCAAATGTGTGAATAATGTTTCAATCACAGCTGCTGTGGTTTCTGTCCATTGGCAAAACATGTTAAGTATAGCCATTACCTACCTACTCTAGTCTGGGAAAAAGTTTTGAATATCCAATTTCTCTCATCATGTAACGTCTCAAGGTTGTGTATTTTCCAATTGGTTTTACTCTCCACTCCACAGTTGTAAAGAAGATAAGGAGTACCACAGATACAAACCCACTTATCTTTAACTAAACATTTTCCTAAGAACAGACATTGTGATGAGATGCTTTGAAGTACGCTTTTTATAACAAAATGCTACCTATATTCTTCATAATGTTAATGATGAGTTCTCTGATGTTGCCTTACTAGCCATTTCTCAACAATGGGACATTCTGAAATTGTTAACTTTCAAAAGTAGATGTGCTATAATTTTTATATGGAAGTGAAACTTATGTGTAAATAGTCACCTTCATACAATTGAAGGTGTCATTCAGACTAATTCCAAACCAACTGAAATGGTGGTCTGAAACCACTTTGCAGAATTCTGTTGATCAATTATATTGACATTATAGTATTGATATTATAGTCCTGACCTGGCTTTGATGGCAAAATTCAACTTTTACGGGAAACGTTTACATTCCTCAGGTAAATTTTCTTGATCAAAGTGCAGTCATTTGAATCTAATTTTAAGTTTCTGCAATTAGACTATGCACGTCCCTGAAAAAATACATATGGATCGTAACAAATCAATTTAAATATCATGTCTGTGGTGTTTTCTAGGGATTGAGTATAAATGCATAGTGCTCCAACAACTGAAATAAATAAGCCAGCTGCAGGAACAGTAGACACAGGAGCACTAACAAAGCTTCTCTTTACCAGTGTGACAGTGTTTCTCTTTTCCTTGGAGAATTCTTTGTCTCCAAGCCATTCATAGCAAATTTTCTTTCCAACTTTTCATTCTGGGGTAATGGGATTTCTGCAGTCATGGATTATTATTCCAAAGATGAGATAATTCTTCAGGAATGACTTCCAAAGTGGTTTTGCCTCAATGAATACTACATTGAATCATTAACATACGTCTAGGCAATTTAAATTTTATGTCTCATGATTTCTGCACTGAGAAAGTCAAGGAGAAATTACCTATTGTCAAAAGGAATGTGATTTTGATTATAATAACATTTGTTTTCTGAGAAAAAGAGAATAGAATACATTTAGGAATTACATCTTAATAAAATAAGATTAAGATATGGAGCATAATGTTCTCTGAATAAGATTTTATCTTGAATAAACTTCTCTTCAAATCAGAGTTCTTCAATTGTTTTACCTAAAAATTAATACCAAAATTTTATATACAATTTTATATTCAGTGGGCAAACATAAAATGTAAATTTTTCACACAAACTTGAAAGGTAATATAAAAACAGGTATCGGCACTAGTTACCTGAATTAAATGGCTTTTGTCTGGCTTACTGCATTGAATGTTTTCAAAGCTGCAGTACTGAATATAAAATCCACCCAGCCAAGAAGTAAATCCTCAGTTCTCTGCCTCAGACAATGCATGCCACAGGAGAGGCATAGGAATTAAATAAGGATAATGTGTTAACAGAGGATGTGGATTAGAGAAGAAAAGGCATGCTCTTTTGCATAGAAAGAAACTAAAATTGAAAAGGCTACATCTAGGTAGAAAAACAAGAGGTAGAACTAAAGGAATAAAGCGTGAATCAGGAAAAAGCCTAGACCATTGTGAAAAAACAAGAAAGAGAGAAATGGAGATAGAGGTAGAGATGGAGAAAGGGATACGCATATGAGCTTGTATGAATGCATGTGTGTGCATGTTTGCATGTGCACCTGTGTTTGTGTGTGTGTTTGACAGTCTCTCTTCAGCATGTTAGGAAGTTGAACACTGGCATGAAAGACACTGGGAGTGAGTGACTAAAGTCTCTAATAGAACCTCATGTCACGACGTTAAATAAAGTTTTGAGAAGGTAATTGGACAGCAGAGTCTTCCACAAAAGGCAGATTTTTTTCTCTCCTGAATGTACATTTATGAAGTTCGACCAATTCCATCACAAGCAGCAGAGTGACCTACTCCCCAGAGATAGATGAGAAATTCAGACACCCAAGATATTATAGGCCGTCCACACAGGGATACTTGTGAGTGTAGGAGGACACACTGAAAACAATTCAAATGATTTCATTTTGAAATTTTTGTTGATAGGCAAATTGATTTTATTTGTAGACTTATAAAATGGTTGTATTTTCAAAATTACTTGCAAAGAAAATCTTTCCAAAAAGCAAAACGTACACACAGATGTTAAAGCAATATTTAAAAATAAAATAATATAAACAGAACAATTATCCTTGGTGTACACTCAGATTTAAATATATTTGACTTATTGGATTGGTCTCAAAGTACAAGGTCAATGGTATGTTTCTAAAGTTTTATTTTTTTCCAGTTTTGAGTTTTACTTTTAAGATTATACAACATTGTTCACAATTGTCATCAAAGTTGCAATGAATGGCTAAAATGAATTTTGCCCTGTAGACATTAACATTTTTAACTAAGAAAATACTGTTTTTCTAAATATTTCATAGGTTATGAGTATTCTTGTGTCCATTTGTTTCATAGGGAAATATTTTAAAACTTCAGCTCAAATACTTCACTAGGTAGTGGTTTTCTCACCTTTAAGTGCTCTTCAACAAATATTTGAAAAGATAAGATTCCTTATATACCCTGCTTTTTTTATGTTGTTTTTATTGGATTCTGAACCAGGGCTCTTACTTTACTCCTTAACATTTTCACAAATATTTTGTGGTTCATTTAATTTCTGTATCTATAAAATATTAGTAGATTTCATATTTATAAATGTTGACCATCCTAAAAAGAAACAAGTCAAACTTTAGTTTTAATTATTGTAATAGCATAATTTATTAGGATACAATTACAATGAAATTCAACTTATGTACATCTCTACTCCACATGTCTTTTTAGATGCTAAGAAATATAAGGACTTCTCAATGTCACCCACTGCAGTACAGAATATAGATATACTCAATTAAATATAAGATATCTCACAGGTCCAGTTTGTTCTAAGTGCAATGAAAGAACAAAAACATCCATCAAATTAACGAATATAATTCTCAGTTTCCTCTCTGTGTTCTCTGAACTCTCATCATTTACTTTGCTCAATTCTTCCTTGATGAATTTAAAGATAAAATTCAATGTCTTCTTAGATGCCAGATTTTTAAAAATAACTTCAATTTACTAATAGAGTATTTTGGTTCCCCATTTGTTAAATATTTTGATTAAAAATTTTCAAATGATTGGAAACACCATACAATCTAAATTGAGAATTCTACTTATAAAAATGTGTAAAAGGTTTTATTAATATTCTAAGTAATTTAATGATGGATAGAAAGTGCTACTGCAGTATTAAAATGTTTCTTTCAACTTCAGATTTTTCAGAAAAGTATTGCAGTTTAGTTATGTTGAACATTTAAAATATTTCATAATTTTTGTATAAAATTTATAAATTTTGATTATGCCCCCAAATTTCAACCCCAGTTTTAATTAGCATAATTCCACAACTTAGTAGGATGCAATAGGACTTTTATATACATAATACCAAAATTCAAGTACATTTCTTTCTACTTTTAATTTAAAAATTAAAAGAATATTGAATATTGAGAATATTGTTTTTACCAAGACATCATTTTCAAAAGTTCTATTTATATTATTGTCAGTATTAAAATTATCTTCAGTATTAAGCTTTGAAACCCTTTGAAATCAAGTGTATAGTAGAATGAATCTTCAAAATTTTATTTTGATTTTGTGATTTATTTGAATTATATATCATTACTGGAATTTACTTCTATGATTTCTGTTTGAATAATCTGATATTATTTATACAAAGCTAGACCCATGAAGATCTTTTGGCAATAAAGGCACAACCAGTAGCATTTGTTTTCTCACATTTTTTTATAGATCATGCAAAGGGAAACTTGAAGTTGAAAATGAGAAAAAATAATTTAAAATGCCTATCATTTAACCCCAACGAAAAGACCATACTTTAAAGAGTGATAAGGAAACACACCGACAGCTACATGTTTTAAATTGCCCTGTTGGACATAAACTTGTTAACAAGACAAGTAATGTTTGCAGTAGTTGCTCCTGATTCTTCCTCAGAGTTATGTCTTAATTTTCCTATGTCCATGTCTATAGTGTCTATGTGAAAGCAATGGTTGTCATCAAGTTTCTTAGGAAATAGAGATTCAAACTTTAACTGTTTATTACACACTGTTCAATATTTAATGCCATTCATTGTTTACCTCTTTGGGGCCTCACAGGTTTACTGGAAAATTTAAAACCAAAATGTGCACTACCAGGCAATAAAATAAATACTTTTCACCAATTCCCATGAGGAGACCCAAAGAGGCATGTATGTATGAAGTGGTTTCATGAAGAAGGAAATAGGGCCCCTCTGATGAAACTGCTAGGTCAAAAACTGTCAAAGGTCTGAATCTCAGATTTTACCCTAATTATGATCTAATACATTAGCCTACCACAGTTTCTTATGCAGGTCCTGAGAGAAGACACAGCAGAAACTACAGCCAAAGTAGCACCTTGCTTTAGTTCCTCACCCCCACACAAACCACAAATTCAGGGCTGTGTGTTCACCTGCACAGGCATTTCGGAGAACTTGATCTTTTATCTGAGCTGCTGGTAACCTGTTGCTCTCTTCTTCCAAAGAGAGAAATATCTTATTAACCTGAAAAGTAAGTTTCACGAAACAGTGCGAGGAAATGCTCTGAGTGAGAATGGTGGAAAATGAGAAAGAAGACAAGAGACAAAGGATAGGATAGGATGGGATGGGATGGGAAGGTCTGGTGCAGCTGATGACTGCAGCTACCACCAAACTGTGGAAACAGCTTTATTTATAAAGTATCTTTAACAGGGTTAATCTTAACACCTGGAGTAGAGATTAACTTTAAAGAAGAAAAGCTATGTGCTTGTCTATAGTAAGAAAACTATGTGTGGACTAAGTGACTTCTGATATTGGAAAAGAATGTTGTTAAAGGTGGAGAAGCAGCTGGGAGGGGGTGTAGTACCCAGAGAAGCAATGTTCCCAGGCTGTGGGGGCCCTTCCACCTCACAGTCCATTCCCCACAAGTAAGCAAATCTCTCGTATAGAAGATGGTGAAGACACCTTTAGGTTTATTGCCCTAGAATATGACCAAATCTCCAATAACTTAATATCCAGAAATATCTCCAAGGAGAGATATATTTTCATTTTCTATGCATTAATCAATCATTGTTAAGCAAAGTTTGCCAGTACTTTTTCCTTAATAGAGCCAATTTGAAAACTCCATGAAGAATTATCTTTCAGTGTGGATGTATAACCTCTTTACAAGAGGCATACCCTTCATTGATCATAGTCTTAGAGGACGAACCCAATGGCCTCTAAGAACATAAATTTGAGCAGTGCTTTGGGTAGGGGAGTGTGTTTCTCTTTTCTGGTAAGTCCCTCCCCATGGACAATACTATAGTAGTGAGACATTACTGTTTTTTTACAACTCCTCACTCACTTTTCTCCAGATAGGCTTGCTTGACAAGTTTGCAATCAGGATTAGCATGCTCTGCTCCTCCCCTCCATTTCCTTTCTGTTCTGAGCACCAGTCCATCCAGACAGTGGAGTTCTCAGCTGCTCAAGGCCACACGATAAATGCTGCATGTGGAAGCTTCTTTCAACCCCCTATTGCCTCGGACTGAGTGGATCAGTCTGTCTGATTCCAGAGTTTTTCATGAAATTTGGTAGTGAAGGAAAGAAATAAGGGGGAAAAAATTGCAATGTGAAATAGAGGTTGGTTTAATGCAAGATCTATTCACTGTATTTTCATTTTCCAGTTGGAAGTAATTTGAACATGTTTATTGTTTGAATAATCAAGTCATTGGGGGAGGGAGATTAAAAATATACAGATAATATGAGTTATATGGAGAATAAATTTGCACAAGACAAAAGGATCAATGGTGTCAGATGAATCTCCTCTTCTAAGGGAGTAATTGTAGATGCTACTCAGATGACTATAGAAGTCGGAGAGAAATGAGGGAAGATTGTGGGTTATGCCATCAGTTACCACCTTGGAATATAAAGCAAAGTCATGTCCTGAGACAAAATCTCTGAAATATAGCTAAGACCTAAAAGAAAGTGGTAAAAATTTGACACAATGCCCAACAGTGTTACTTATCTTACAGCTGTGAACTTCTCTATTACTATTGTTACTTGTAAGGAATAACCCTTTGTTATTCTTTGTAGAATTCTGTTTCTATACATTTTACATATTATTTTTTACTTCATGTTTGTCATGTCATCAAAGTTACCCACTGGAGAATTTGAATTTTTGAGAAGATAAAATATCCAGTTATTAGTTTACATCTATTTTAATAAAAAAAATTTTAATTTGTAGAAACACAAATATTTTTAATGAAATGAAACTAAACATTTCTTTTTTTTTATTAAATCACAGCTGCGTACATTAGTGCAATCAAGGGGTATAATGTGCTGGTTTCATATACAATCTGAAATGTTCTCATCAAACTGGAAACTAAACATTTCTGATATGAATCACATAGAGTTTCTCTAATATTATTAAAAGTTTATAACATCCGTTAGAGGAACTATGTCCTGTTGTCTGGTTGAATATACCTTTCTTAATTTATAAAGAAAATGTTGAATTTGAGAATTACATCTCCCGATTCACATTATTTCACTTGTAAATGGTACTTTACTTAGCAGTGTTAATTATGAGTCATCCATATCAAAGAACTCTTAATTATAATGAGACTTACGCACATCCTTATATCATATAAAAAGTCAAGGTTGAGTTAGAACACATACCATGAGTATATTTCTCTTCTTGTAAGTGTATAATTGCAAGCCACTCATCAGTGAAACTCAAAGTCTGTGACACACCTTTAATGATACATATTAATATCAGGACATCATGGAAACTTTGAGAAGGTAAAGTGTTCAAAGAGGTCAATTCAATGGAATTCTTCTTCATGCTAATATTTGGGTTTGATAGTTCACCTACCAATTAAAACATAACTGAAATGCTATATACACTTACACATATGTATATACATATAAACAAATTTTAAAAATTAGAACACATATTTAAACCATATAAATGCATTTAAATTTGAAGTTATTCAAACTTTAACACAAAATTATTTTTAAATGTTACATAGGAGATTACATCTGTTTAAACGTATGTTATAATTCATACATATCCAATATGTATGAATATGTGTACATATATAAACTCTTTTCTTTACATGCCTTTACATTTTCTGGAGAAAAACTCTAGAATTATTTTAATGTCAGAGCATCAAAATTTTTATTATTTCATTATTTTAAAATATATGAATAAATAGCATCTGTAGCTTTGCTGGATTTGACTAAAGATTTCAATAACTTCTTTGTACAAATCTATGAAGACTAATTGTACTTGACTATATTGAGTATGATTGCTGTTTCATTTTGAATATATTTAAATGATTTTTTTTTTGAGACAGAGTGTCACTATATTGCCCTTGGTAGAGTGTCATCACATCACAGCTCACAGCAAACTCAAAGTCGCGGGCTTAAGACTTAAGATTATCTTGCCTCAGCCTCCCAAGTAGCTGGGACTACAGGTGCCCTTCCACAATGCCTGGCTATATTTGGTTGTAGTTGTCATTGTTGTTTAGCAGGTCCAGGCTGGGCTCGAACCGCCAGCTTTGGTGTATGTGGCCAGTACCCTACTGAGCTAAGGGTGCCAAGCCAGCATATGTTTAAATGATTTTAATTCATTTATCATGAGTGATGTTTCAGTGGACATACATTATTGGCACCACTTAGCATTCAATATTCTTTTGGGTGGTTACATTCTGATGGACCTCAGGCTTCATGGTTTGGTAGAAGAGAAGTGATTGCTAGCAAGTGGTGGAAGTGACTGCTGTCTATTTCTTGAGGTGGGCTAATTACTCCTCCTGGAACAAGAAATGAGTCCATCTCCCTTACCCAAGACAGAACACAGGTACTAAGAGGGGATTTTGAGGCTACCAAATACAGATGTATGCATACACTCACACTAGTGATACTTACCTTCTGGTGAAAACTTCTGCTAAGACAAAGTTTCTTTTCATTGTTGCAATTTCTTTTTTTCTTTTGTGAGTTTAGATTCTTCAGCCTCACTTTAACCGGGAAATTAATATCCCGTGAATATTATAGATAGGGTTTCTCCATTTCCTGAGCCTCATATTTCTATTTCTATACCAAGGGACTTCAGTTTCAATTATATTCCTGGCTCCTGTCTCTAATTGCCAATTATTTTTCTTCATGGGAGACAACATGACTTAACTGATTGGTGCATCTGATGGAGAAAATTGAGCACACTTGGACCAGCTCCTTCATAGCCAGTCTGTCAGCAAGACATCAACTCACATTTGACCCTTCATGTTGAGTCAAGCTTAGTGAGGCAAGCTCTTTTTCTATGATAAAGAGTCCATTTATCTCTATCAAAGTTGCCGTATTTTACTGTTACCAGAGCAGGAACTGTATATTATAGCAGGAAGCTTAAATGTTTAGTAAATTATTTAAGTCACAACTACAATTCGGCTTTTGCCAATAATAAAGCATTTATTTTTGTTGCATCCTCTGACAGCATCTCTTATTTCATGGATTCATTGGGGAGTGAATTGAAGAAATCGTGTTAACTTACCTCTGTTGAATGTTGCATGGACTTTCTACTCCAGCTGTTAAATATGCCATTATTTGGAATTTTTCTATTAATAGTATATTTGTAATATACCTCCCCTCACTTTGTGACTTTTTTTGTGACTTTGTTCCCAACTAAAAGAAGCACTCTTTTTCTTTTTCTTTTTTTTTGCAGATTTTGGCCGGGGCTGGGTTTGAACCCACCCCCTCCGGCATATGGGGCCAATGCCCTAATCTGTTGAGCCATAGTTGCTGCCCAGAAGCACTTTTATAGGCCTTTTAATTATGATTACCATGGTAAGGAATTCTTCCCTGTCCTTCTATTTGGCTATATACATTTTCTATTTGTCCATAGAGTACTCAGATATAGTATATAGTACTATCTTTAAGAATATTTAAAGCTTTTTCCTTGTAAATGTCTAATATCAATTCTAGAGCTTTTTGTTGGTATCACTGTTCCTCATTATGATTCTAATATCCACAACTAATTATATAAATAAGCATAGAACAATTATATGAGAAATATCTTTTTAAAAGATCGATTAAAATGATGGGTTGGCAAATAAATGGTTGAATATTCTTGTGGTCAATAAAGCTTTTTTCATACATTATAGTTTTGCACCTTTATAATAGCTCAAGAATAATACATATGACATCTTTTTAAACATTAAGGTAATAAGCTTATGTAATTTAAAAACATAAGAAAACGTATTTTAGTAACCATGTTTTTATCCATGTATTTCAGCCAGCTTTTGTTTCATTAAAAGTCTTCCTAAATGTATTGGTTAATAACACAGATACAGACACACACACGTGCACACATTTGTGGGTTAGTGATTCTATAGTCTGAAATTAGGGCAGAGCTCAGCTCGGATGCCTCATTTTGCTTCACCTGGTGTCAAGTGGGATCACTTATACATTCATGGTCAGGGAACACGCTGATGGGGGTATGGTTAGTCAAAGATGGGCTCACTTGTGTGTCTGAAAGTTGCCTTGAGCTTCCAGAAAGGCCACTTTCATTCTATTTCAAGGTTAGCTAGGTCTGGCAATTGGTAACCAAGAGTGTGAGAATTTTACCTATAAAGCTTCATGAAGCCTGTTTTTAAAATTGTTTCTGCTAAACCCTATTAGTCAAAAGGTCTGAACAAATTTCAAGAGAGTGGACAGGGCTGGTCCATGCAGGACCATAGATTAGCTATACCTTTTGATAGGAGAAAAAGAAAAGCTATATTGTTAAGGGGTGTGCACACAAGGCAAAACATGTTGTGTCCACTTTTTCAATTACCATAAAATAGTAATTTAAGATTATAAGAGTAAAAAGACTGACAGTTATTGATTGCCTACCAGATTTCAGGTGTTTTATATACATTACTTCTTTTATTAATTATTATACAAACTATGTGGTGTGTATTTTACAGTTAAGTATATCACTGTAGGTTAATAAACATGTCTCCTAGTTCATAGACTATAATGACCAAACCTGACTTCCGAAACTCAAGGCTCATCTCAGAGGTGCTATATAAGATTAAATATAAGTGAAATGAGCCAGCAATGTATCAGAGATAGAAAGTTTGGGTGAGAATCGTAAGAATAGTTTATCTAGGATAATACTTTTACCGTTTATCTATGGGTGTGTTGCACTCTGCCACTTAACTGAGTGGTTAGAAACACTATTCACCTCAGAGGTCCCTAACCTTTTTGGCACCAGGGACCAGTTTAAAGTTTAAAGTCACTAAAATTTTGACACTAGTTCTGGTTTTGGCACCAGATCGATTCCAGTATGTGGCATGAGGGTTGGAGACCACAGATTTAGCTCGCAAATTTGTATATCTGCAATTTGGGCTGGGCATTACCCGTGCAGTTTTTAGGCTATTCTTGACTGGGCTCACTTACATGTCTGAAGATAGCTGACATTCAACTAAGTAGCTCTGCATCTGGTGACTAATTATTGGTTGAGTTCTGAAAAAAATGGCAGAAAAATACTATTAGTAGAGGCTGGAAAACAGAAGCAGGGGAAAAATACCATAGGAGGATTAGAATACGATACAAACACATCTAGCAAAGTTATCTTGCGAACTTTACCAAAATGATTTCTAGGTAAAACATTGACAATATAATTTGGCTTATTTTGTTTCCTTTAATAAGATATGAAGCAAGAGACACGAGCTAAAAGGACAATATATTTTGTAATAAGAATTTAGAAGAAAAATACAGGGATGAGAACAGATTGGGCTGAGAGACAAAATTTATTCTATTCCTACTCTAAATGTTTCTCAAAATTAAATGTGAACTTTGGCCAAAGATTGTTTATATATGGCTGTGAAATTCTTTAGAGCCTCAGAAAGATTTCAGGGATGATAGACTATCTTGACAAGAAAAATGCATCCCAAGACTCTCAAAGACTGGTCCCACAGTAGCAAACACTTGCCCAAAGTAGAGAGTAGCCTTTTTTGAAAACAAATGTAGATACAGCTTTGTATTTCTTCTAATGAGATAGACTATGATCCAGTGCTTAGAAATCACAGAAAATCTTTAAGGAAATTTACTAGAAAATTGCCACCAATTTGGACTAACTGACTGGAAGCCCTCAAATTGAAAATAAATCTCTGGGCTACCAATTTATTTGAAAAGAAAACAGGATAAGAAAACTATCTGCCAACCCAGGTTGTTTCTTATGGGAAAGGAAAACAGCACAGAAGGAAGATTCCCAAGTTTAGGGGTTTAGCTAAAAATCCATGAAATTCCATGAACTAGGGAGTTATTCCTGGAAAGTTCTAGAAAAAAACAGAATGAGGGGTTGCTTCTAGGAAGCAGAGCCAGACCATAAGCAAGCAATATTCTCTTCCCCAAATCCTTTTCTTGCTGATGTGATATAGCAGATGATCCCAACAGGACAGAGAGTTTATTTCTCTTAGTCCATAATAGAGTTGGGCACATGGCTTGCTCTACATCATGGGACATTATCAAATGTGATGCAAGAAATCAAAATGCACTTACATGTAAGATTTTGCTTTCATATTGTTTAGGAATTGATCTATGCAATGAAGCCTGGTCTAGACTGTTGGATGATAACAAATTTTTGGCATAATTATCTTAGTTATGTTAGCCAACTGACATAGCTCAGACTACTTGCTAGCCCAGCACCAGTAAATGAGTCTAATTGTGATTAACAGACTCTGGAAGAGGTAAGAATGACTTCTCTACTGGAGTTTTCACCTAAATATATAACTTTAATTTAAAGCAAATAATTCTGGGATGCTTTGTTACACAGCAAAATCCAAATTATAGAGCTATGTAACTGTCATTGTTGATGATGTTACTTATATTTTACCAAAAATACTCAAAACTTAATGAGATTGAGTTTAAAAGCTATCTTTATTTATTTTCTATAAATATTTATTAAATATTTATTTTGTATAAAGTCAGAGGATTCTAATCATAATAGAATTCTTGGAATGCAAGGAATAAATTTACAAACCTGTGTATTTTAATACTCAACATATAACTTTGGCAATTTTCCAACAATTTTTGGTCCTTTTGCTACAGATAATAACATGAAGGTTAGAACTTTCATAATGAATGCCAATTCCTAGTTCCTTTGTCCATGTCCTTTGTTTTGTGGGGTTGGGGGATGTTACATATATTTCTAAGAGCTAGTGAATTTCTTCAACAGTTCATTTCCATTCGGGAGCCAAAAAATGAAACATAGCTATTGGCTTTGGACAACTCTTCTTGAAAACGTTGGACCAATTATCTGGCTCTCATGGGCATTTCAGACACTAGAAACTCTCTTGGCATGGGTACCATACCCTCACGTTGTTTCTGAAGCTCTTAGCCCATCAGTTAGCAACCTTTGAGTTGAAACTCTTTAAATCCTCTTTTGGTTATTTTCATCAGATGCCAGACCATTGTAGAGATATTTGGATCTAGACGTATCTAGCATCTGTCAATTGACTTTAGGAGCAGAGGAGGTTCGGCTCTAGTGTATTTGGCTATTGAGCACTGGAGCAAGGTCTTGGCCATGAAGCAGGGCAGTGAAAGGACATGGCAGTGGTGGTCTCTCTAGTGGCAAATAAATGCAAACTGCCAAATTTTGCAGTTGAGAGAAAAGAAAATCCACAGGGAATTGCAACTGGCTCTGATGGCGAAATTGGCTCCAGAAGTTTAAATGGGAATATACAGGCAATGACCAAATCTGCTGAAGTGTCACCACCAAAGCTAAAGGAGCCTCTTTAATAGGAATAGTTAAAGTAAGTATTAAAGCTTCAGGAGTTATTGCTCTTTAACATTTTTTCAAGAAACTTAAAGAAGAGGCCTAATGCCAGTGGAGAATAATCCCAATTCATGCCTTGAATTGCAGCTTGAACTTTGGCCAAGGTATGTAAGCACAGTTCCCCTTCAATTGTAACTCCTACTTCACACAAAAGATTCTCATATATCAAAAATATTCTAATATATACAAAATCTTTTACGTATAAAGGGCAGAATTACTTTTAAGTTTTTAAATGCCATAACCTTTTAATGTGTCTGTTTTTAGAAGTCTGAAGTTATACTTTAAGCTGTAAGTAGAGGCAACATCAACAAAATTAAGAGTAGTAAGTGAGTTGAAAGAACTAGGCTTAGATAGGATAATCTACCCTTCCTTAAAAAAAAAAAATAGCTATGAGAAATACCTTGTCAAGCACATTCCCTCATTTACCTTTAAAATTATTCTAAACATTAACAAGGAAAAGGCAAAGCTATTTATGATGAAATAATCAAATTATAAGAAAGGTTTATTTTTAAATATTGTACTATTCATAGCAGCATGTTATCAATACATTTCTTTCAATAAGATCGATATTTTGTTCAGTATGTTTTAATTTCAACTTTGATAAAACAAAACAGTAAGTTACTCTGAAATATTTTTCCCATATTAAAGGTGACTACCTGCCCCCATTTAAAGTAAAATAGCATTTACTATTTTGCTACTTGCATGCTCTTTTGCATTCAAACTCACCATATGAGACATGTGAACAGGAGCATGAGCTATTCAGAAGAAAGCATGTGCAAAACCATCAAAACCATGCTATGGTCAGGGTTCTATGAGTTAATTTCTTTTTGAAGTTGGCTGTAGAATTTTGTGGTTTGGTTTCCATTCAGTAAATATTCCCAGTGTTTATGTAATGCCAAGCAAAAGAAAACATGCAGTGGAAGTTGTTTAGAGAGACAAAAAAATTAGGAAAATCCACTCAAAATGGAAAATTAAAAAGAAAAAATTCCTCTCGAAACAAAAGTTTGTGTTTAAATATATGAAATACAAATAAGCAGATGTTTATATACAATATATTCATTCAATAAATGCTTTCGTTTTGTGCTAAGGGTATTTACAAAAAATGAAAGAAAAACTCCATGAAGAGCAGGTTTTCCCTTCATTATAAGGAATAATGTTTTATCATCTATGAAATTGAGAATTAATAAAAGTATATGCATTGTTTTTTACAACCATAATCATAATAGATGCTATTTCACCACTTTTATTTTGGAAACTACTTTATAATCATTATGGGTCTTGGGGATTTTCGGAAATACTATTTCTCCAGTATTTGGTAATTCTTGAAAATAAAAATGCCAACATTAAGAAACATTAACTGACGTGTAGTAGATTCCTGGATACGCAGTGGTCCACAAAAGGTGGAAAGTATGCTGTCACAGTGCATGCCACATCCTGTCAGTGCTACAGCCACCCTAAAAATCACTTAAATATGGTTGGAAGCCTTTCCAGACAATAGAACATATGACCCTTGAAACCGAACCAGCAAGTTGCGAGATGACTATTTGGTCACCATCACAATGGAAGAACATTTAGCACACAGCGATGAAGAAGACATTAATTTTAAGTGGTTGGAAAAGGTTACAAAGAAAACTATTTAGTGTCAGTAGTTAATAAAATCTTCCCTTTTCAAAATAAGTTTTAAAATTTCATAAATTCAAAAGGCTATTTAATGGAGCAGTTATCTCTTATCCTGGCCATAATTCTCTTCCTTAGTGGCAGTGCAGTAGAATCTCTGTAAGTCAACAACTCAAAAAATGGTAACAAACTGGTCAACAGACAGAGGTGGTCACCATGAGGAACTAGGCCTACTATAAAGACACATCCTATGTTGTATGTTCAGTTTATGAAAATTAGGTCAATTTATGGAGGTGGTCAATGTAGAGAGGTGGTCAACTCTGGAGATTCTACTGTATTTCTAATTTCTCATATATCCTTTTAGAATATATCTATTGCCATGCAAGAAAAGTTAAAAATAGACCTTTGATTTCTCCATTTCATTATAGAAATTACAGCATAGAAACTATACATATATACACACATGTATATAATTTGTGAAACCTTTATAATTTTTATTCTATAATCCATGAATAACATATATCCGTTCACTTTAATGCCTACAGATTTTTCCTGATAAATCAATCTTATTTAAAAGTAATCTTAGGTAATTATTTATTTACCCATTTGCTCAGATGGCATTTCTTGTGTGGTATTCATTCACTTAAACAGTTGTTTCTGATGGATAATTGCTGCCCAAACCTTGTCTAAGAGCTATGACAAATAACAATTATATTCCTTATTGTACACATTTGTGAGTAAACACTTGTAAGATAAATTCCCAAATCTATAAATTGCCTTTTCATAAGATATGTGTGTCTTCAATTTCAGTAGCTATTACCAAGTTGTCCTCCAGATGAGTAGAACAAAGAACCCTATTGTTAGTTGTAAAAGTTCTCTTTCCCACACTCTCATTGACTCAGCATGTTAGCAGTCTTTCTGACCTTTGCCAATACAAAAAGTTAAACACAGGTAATATTAGTTTTTGTTTCCTTTATTGTAAATATAGATGGTAAGCCTATTAAAATGTTATGAAAGCTGAGGTGGGCTTCGAGGAGAAAGACACAAAAACTTAAAGAAGGAAGAAAGAAGGTACTGGAGAGGAGAGCTGGGGAAGGGCAGGGAGGAAGGAAGGAGGCAAAGGAAAGAAAGAGAGAGGGAAAGAAGAGAAAGGACGAAAGAGAAGGAAAGGGAGGAAGGAAGACAGGAAGAGTAGGAATAAAAAGAGGGAAAGAGAGAAAGAAACAAAGCAAGAGAGAGGTGAAGAAGAAAGTGGAAAGAAAGGAGAGGAGATAGAAATTTAAAAAGAGAAAAAACAGAGAGAGGGAGAAGAGCAGTAAGGTGGAAAACACTTCAGGTGGGTGTGAAAGAATGAGGGGAATGGAGCTGACGCAGTGTATTCACACACAGGGGTGGTAGGTTTCAGTAGATCGGGGCAGACAGCAGAGTTTAGATCCAAGGCATTGGATCATCACTGGGGACGTTTTCTGAGCAGTCACACGCCAGGATGAGATCAGTATATCGGAACAATTATATGTAGTAAAGGAGACCTGGAATCAGAGACAGGGGATCAGGTGTCTGATTTGCAACCATCTCGACTTAAGGTGATACGTGTGGCGAGAGCTGGAGAATCAAGCCTTGGCTACAATTTGTTGATTGTCTCTGGGATGAACTAACAAACCATGATGTCTGGATTTTCAGTTATGTTATTTAGCACTCCTAGAAAGCACATTTCTGTTTTTGTGAAAATGAACAGGTGATACAATTGGTCAAAGTATGTTTATCTTATTTGTTTACAATAATTTATTACATATACTTTAATTTGTCTAGCCAAAGGAATGGCTGAAATGATTGAATATTCTCAGTAATAAACAAAGGGAAATTCTTAGAGATTTTTATCCCTTTCTGCTCTGGTAATCTGTCACGAACTTCCTCCCCAAACTACCAAAACTAAGTCAATCACCTCTGAGAAGCATTTAAAGTCACTGGATACATACAGTTTAAGTGAACCCAACCAATACCTCCTGTAACCAAATCACCAACTCAAAGTTTCTAACGTAGAAATTTTAAAGCCCCCCATTGACCTGACTCTCTTGAGAGCTCTGATTTGCATCGTTTATCTAACTTAAGTTTATATGCACAATTTGCATGGAAACTCCATGAGGGTAGTAATGTTTTCTCCCTTTCCTGCACATTACTGATTTCTCAATGCCTATAACAGCACCGGGTACATAAGATACACTTTAAATACCTCATCATTTAAGTATCTGGTTAACGAATCTCTGCGTATTGGCTGTCTAATTGTCCAGTGAAATTAAGGCTAGAGAGATGGTACAAACTACAGAACCACATTTCTCACTAGAAAAGAATGTTTGCTCCATTTTTTTTCACGTCATAGCAGTGACTCAGGGGTCTCAATGGTGAGTTCGTGCTTCCTGTAGGATCTGGCACTCTGAGTATGGTTTTTATTTATTTTTCTCTTTTGCTTCATTTTTTTTTTCCTTTGCAGTGTTAAGTTTTAAGGATCATTATTATCATATGCTGAATGTTAGCAATCCTGCTTCTTGGGTCAATTTAAAACATTTCAGTTTGTTTTTCTCTCACAATTCTGAGCCCACCCAAGTGCACTGCAAACCATCAAGGCAGAAAACTCTGCACTTTGTGGGCCAAAGTATTTGGAATTGATTAATCATACCTGGATCCAAGTGGATTTGTCTTCAAACTCCCAGACTTAACTGTTGCGTGTAGAGAGTATTAGGCACTTGGACTACAGAATCACAGTCATTTACCAGCCTGGCTCTAATTTTCACTTGGACTTAGTACTTTTTCATTTGGGATTTGTGAAAAAGCAAAAATATTTGTCAGAAACCTGCCGCCAGGAAGGCTAAATTTAATTTTATGACTTTTACTGCAGAAAAAAAAGCTAATTTTCCCACTTTGACTTTTCATCCATGGATTTTAGGCCAAAATAATTTCCCCAGACTTATCTTTCTTGCTTCCTTCTTTTGGCAAGACGTACCTGGATATGAATTTCCTGAATGTGGGTAGAAAGGTTAAAGCAATAAGAACTCGTGGTTGCTGACCTGCCTTGCAGCCTGAGTTCTGAAGGTACTTAAGTTGATGTGGCATCCTGACACTCTCTAGGGCTTACAGGAAACTCCATTCTGTTCAGGAAGCTGCTGTGAGCCAGCGTCTGTGAACTTGTGTCCCAACCGCAGGGAACTGGGAACTTCTGAGTTACAGCCCAGACTCAACTGAGCCTCACTGTGTGACCTCAGGCAAGGTACTAAACATTAGCCTGCCCCTAATTTTCCAGCTGTAAAGTGAGAAAAAATAATATTTACTCATTCAAGTTCAGCGGTTTTCAAATTGTTTCTACCATATTCTGCTTAATTTTCATGTGTATTTTTGTTTTAAGGGGCATTTTGCCTTCTTTTCGAACAACAATTTTAAAGGGAGAATTGGGATAATAATTTTTAAAGGTCAACATGTAAAAATTACCATAATTTGAAATGATGTAAGAAGTGAGTGAGCTGCATAAAAATACAAATGTACAATCTTTTACAAACTACACTATCACATATATTATCAGTGTTTTTCAAACATTTTCTTATCTCGCAGCACGTTTGAACCTATAGTTAAACTTTTGTGGGGTACATAAATTACCATAAAAAGAGTTAAAAAAAGAATATACTTACTATGCTTTGAAGTTCATTAAAAAATATTTTAATTAATGGTGTTTAAAAACCTTAACAGAACACCTACGATCCCTCACAGTACACCAGTGAGCCCCAGCACATAGGTTGAAAATCACAGCATCAGATATTACCTGCCAATTACAATGTGACTTCAATTGAGACAAGATTTTTTTGTTGTTATATTATATTTTCTCCCTACTATGCACTAGAACTAGTGACTACCATATAATAGATGCTCAATAAATATTTGCTGAATACATTGAACAAATAAATGAGAGACAAAATAAATGTCATTGTAACAACATTTATGTACAAGATAGAATCTTTAATTGTATTACATACAGGAGTCATAGATTCCTAATTCAGTAAGAATTAGAGCCATAATCAGAAAGCAAAATACATATAAGTTATAATCACTAATTTATGATACTATAAAATTCTTCATTCACCCTTTGGCTACGAATAATTCATAGACAAAATAGTCTGGGGGTCTACAGAACTTAAGTTAAAATACTCCCATTCTGTATGCCTTCATATTCTAAAGAATCATAAAACATATATTAAAACTTTTTGTGATTCACATTATTTCAGAGACATTGCAAGAGAAGAGAAAGTTATTTGAGAAGAGTGTATAAAAGAATAATTATCTAAATAGATATTTCTGGGATGTGAAAAGAATGGGAAGTTTTGTGTAAAGGCATATATTAAATTAAGCATTTACTGGGTTCAGTGAAAATATTTCAGATTGTATGTGAAGTCAGCACATTGTGCCCCATGATTGCACCAATGTACACAATTATGATTTAATAAAAATTACAAAAATAAATAAATTAATTAAGCATTTACATAATTCCTAAATATTTTTTGGAAAATCACTTTATTTGGTGATAACATTCACTTTTTGTTCTGGAATAACTGGATTTTAAAAAATTTTTTAGCAATTACTGGCATCAGACAGAGTTGTTTCAAAAGTAAATAAGTGGGACAGCAGTCTCATTAAATGTCAAGAAAAAGAAAACTTAAAGGAAGTCTACATAATATATAAAAAATCAAATACATATTTTTAGTTTTTATTTCATTATAATCTTAGAAGGTCTTAAAAGGAAAAACCTGGCTGGGCATAGTGGCTCACTCCTGTAAACCCAGCACTCTAGGGGGCCGAGGTGGAGGATTGCTTGAGTTCAGGAGTTCAAGACCAGCCTGGCAAGAGCAAGACCCCTGTCTCTACTAAAAAAAGAAAATTAGCTTCTGGGCATCATAGCACACACCTGTAGTCCCAGCTATGTGGGAGGCTTAGGCAGGAAGATAGCTAGAAACCTACAGTTTGAAGTTGCAGTGAGCTATGATAATGCCACTCCATTCTACCAAGGGCAACAGAGTGAGATTCTGTCTCAAAAAAATAAAAAAGAAAAGAGAAAAAAAGCTGACACATTGGAGTAGTTTTAAATTGAACTAAGGAGATTTGGTTATTCTTTTTCTCAGAAAAATGCAAGGTAAAATTGTCAGCTGAGTATTTACAGCAGAGTATTTAACATTCTTTTCCTGTTGGAATTTGAGATTTGAAATACATCAGTAATGAGTCAATTATTGAAAATATCTGAACAACAGTGGAGATTTAAGTTATAGGATCTTGCCACAGTTGTTCTTAGTGAGAACAGACTAATTAACCTCTTCAATGTAGATCTGTTTTAAAGATACTCTAGGACAGTAGTTCTCAACCTGTGGGTGGCGCCCCCTGTGGACTGTATTAAAGGGTAACAGCATTAGGAAGGTTGAGAACCACTGCTCTAGGATTGCTGTGGAAATTTTTCTCTGATAAACATCTTCCACAAAATACTCAGATTCCCACTAAACTTTTTTTCTGGTGCTTTAACATTGTTCTGAATATACACAGCGGAAACCTCAAGTTAGTGGCACAACAATCCTCATCCCCAGCTAATCTTCTCTTTAGTCATTCCTCTCTTTAATGAGGAATGACATTTAGAATCAGTGGATCCTAGTATTAGTTTTCTACTGCTGCTGTAACAAATTACCACAAGCTTAGAGCTTTAAAAAGCACAGATTTATTATCCCACAGTTCTATAGGTCAGAAGGGCAGATAAGCATGCCTGGATCTTCTGCTCTGGATCTCACAGGGCCAATAGCAAGGTGATGGGAGGCTAGACTTTTATGTGGAATCTTTGGAAGAGCATCCACCTCCAAGGTCATTCTGTTTCTACGCAGAATGCAGTCCCTTGTGCCTGCATGACCGAGGTCCTGACATCCTTGCTGTCTGTCAGAGGAGGTCTGCCCTTTGCTTATAGGTGCCTCACTCTGATCTTTGCACCTGGGCTCCATGTCTCAGAGTGGATAAAATCCTTTTATTCTTAATAACTCGTTGGCTTCTCTTTCTGTCTGCTTCCAACCAGTGAAAGTTGCATTTTTTCACAGGCTTTTGTGATTAGATAGGTACAGATCCAGGATAAGCTCCTTATTTATACAACAATCATTTTTAAGCGAATCTACATTTTTTAGTCTGACATTTAATATAATATATCCCCAAGTTTAGGAAGTGATTGTCTTTTTTTTAAAATTTTTATTAAATCATAATTGTGTACATTGGTGCAATCATGGGACACAATGTGCTGACTTTATATACAATCTGAAATATTTTTATTGAACTATTTAACATAGCCTACATGGCCTTTCAATCACTATATGAAGACATTTATATTCTACCTTTAGTAATTTTCACTTGTACCCTTGTAAGATGCACCATAAGTGTGATCCCACCAATCACCCTCCCTCCACCCAACCTCCCCCCTCCCCTCCCCTCCCTTGCCCCTTTCCCCATATTCTTGTGCTATAACTGGGTTTTAGCCTTCATATGAAAGCTATAAATTAGCTTCATAGTAGGGCTGAGTACATTGGATAATTTTTCTTCCATTCTTGAGATACTTTGCTAAGAAGAATATGTTCCAGCTCCATCCAAGTAAACGTGAAAGAGGTAAAGTCTCCATCTTTCTTTAAGGCTGCATAGTATTCCATGGTATCACATTAAATATTTTAAAAATGCAATAGAAGTGCATAGAAGGAGAAGGAGCATCAGCCTGGGGGAGGGCATTTCACACCTGTACTCCTCCTTCCACATACCATGACATCAAAGCACTCTGGGAAAGAGTGAAAAGAACTGTAACTGGTGTCCTGACTTCTCATTCCATTCTGTACTAAACAGTTGCAGAAACAGAACAAACCACTTACCACCGAGGTGAAAGGAGGGGCTGAATAATAAGATTGATACATGGCACCCTTTACTCTCCTTTTTATGATGTCCTAAAGATTTACCTTATTTAGAAATGTATTTCATAAAAGCATTCTGTTCCCTTTGGAGCTTTTGTCAACAAGAAATAATCCCTGAAATCATACTGATCTTTTACAAAAATAAACTATAAGAGATTAACATCATCTAAAACGTATGATTTCAGGATGTAAATACCTGTGACACATTCCAAATGGAAATAATTATTGTTAAGATGATTAGTATCATTTTATTAATCACACACTTTTAAATTTCTTAAATTTTGTTTATTGAGCTATCCTTTAAATATGCTAAAGTCTAAAACTAATAACATAGCTGAGTGTGGTGGCGCATGCCCATCGTTCCAGCTACTTGGGAGGATGCGGCAGGAGAAACGCTTGAGCCCAGGAATTCAAGGCTGTAGTAAACATCTGTGCATGGACACCACACTCCATCCTGGGCAATGTAGTGAGGCCCTGTGTCTACAAAAAAGAAAAAAAGAGAATAACATAAAAATACCTGTGTACCCAATGTTTAAGTTTATACAACTGTAATATATTTTGTCATTTTTGCCTTAGTTCTTTTGAAGAAATATTAATAAAACATGGTGTTAACTGCTAAGTCTCTGCTGATTGATTCCTCCCCTGTTTCCTTCTTCCTCCCATTCCCTAAGGGCAAACACACTATCTCATGGCTTAGACTGTCATTGTCACTTATGTTGGAGGTCACTATCTGCTTCCAGAGCCGTGCCCAGTAGCCTATAGATCTACTCATTACTCTGCATGGAAATTTTATTGGATACTTCTCAGACATTTCAGACATAAAAATGTCATAACTTGTTTTTGGGACCTCTGGCCGCCCATTTCAGCCAGAGCCACTGCTGCATTTGACCAACTCACTTTGGAGAAGCCAATGACTTTCACACAAGTTCAACCAAATAGCACTTATCATGCCCTCTGTCACCTCCCACCTCTTGATTCTTTTTTGACAGACAGGTGAGCCTGTGCAGCCCGACGTTTGTGAGAGGAGTGGGTAGGGGAAGGGTAGAAGACCTGTGTAGTAAAGCTTTACCTACTGGGTGATGGGAGCCTGCAAATAAATTTCTTTCTTTCTTTCTTTTTTAACATTCTGTAAATTACCTTTTTATTTGTTTTTTTATTTTATTAAGTCAAATACATATAGATCATGAATACATTCATGCATATGTGGGGTACAATGTGCTGATTTTTTTTTTGTACAATCTGACGTGGTTAGATCAAACCAATCAACATAGCTTTCACCTCATTTACTTGATTATTGTACAAAACATCTATGTGCTACACCTGCAAATAAATTTCTTTTTCTTTCCTCCATAGGTGAGGAAGTCATTTACATAGCTTCCCAGGAGAAAGTCTTATGAGATGATCAATCAGTCGTGTTGGTATCCTGCACTGCCTTTTCCTTCTTCTCAGGCTCATGCCTCTTTTTCTTTATTTCTGTTCCATGAAATGGCACTTCCTAACAAACTAGCAAGCCTTTGCCCTAACCATACTCGGGAGGCCAGGTTAAAACAAATGTTCACCTTGTCCCAGTTCTGTCTTTTTGGCTTTGTCTTTCCACATTTTATTTACCATTGGTATGTGTTTGGAGCAGACGTGGGATGATATCTTTTTCCATATTGACCAGAAGCCATTGATTCTATTTTTGCAATTGTTTTCCTGCTGAAAATGTCAGCATTACTTTTATATTCATCAAGAAATCTTTAGCATTATGGCGGGATTGCAAACTAATACAACCTCTATGGAAAAAAGTATAGAGAATTCTCAAAGAACTAAATGCCAACCTTCCATTTGATCCTGCAATCCCATTACTAGGTCTCTACCCCAAAGAAAAGTCTTCTTACCACAAGAACATTTGCACTAGAATGTTTATTGCAGCTCATTTCATAATGGCCCACATGTGGAAGCAACCTAAGTGCCCATCCACCCATGAATGATTTTACAAACTGTGTTGTATGTATATTGTGGAGTACTATTTAACTATTGGAAAAGGTGGAGACTTTATAACATTTGTGTTTACCTGGATGGAGTTGAAACACATTCTTTTTAGTAAAGTATCTTAAGAATGAGAAAAAAGTATCCAGTGTACTCAGTATTAATATGAAACCAATATATAGACAATTACATGCCCACACAAAAGAAAATCACAAGTATATTCTAGTGAGGGAGAGGGGAGAGGAGGAGGAGGGGAGGGGGAAGGGTGGTTGGTGACATCTCCCCTAATGTGCACAATGTGAGGGTGTTCAGCATGTCCTCTGGTGAGCAGGATCTCCCCTGATGTGCACAATGTGAGGGTGTTCAGCACGACCCCTGGTGGGCAGGATCCCCCCTAATGTGCACAATGTGAGGGTGTTCAGCACGCCCCCTGGTGGGCAGGATCTCCCCTGATGTGCACAATGTGAGGATGTTCAGCACGCCCCCTGGTGGGCAGGATCTCCCCTAATGTGCACAATGTGAGGGTGTTCAGCACGCCCTGGGTGAAGGGCTCAATTACAGCTTGAACTTTACCTTAGAAATGTAAACGATGTGATTAAACATTTATACCTTCATATTAATCTGAAATTTAAAAAAATTAAATATAAAATGAAATTTAAAGAAAAGACATCTTTAGCATTAGTTATTAATATTTTCCTATTACATATAAATAGAAACAAACTTATCAGAAAGCTTGATGACACAGAAGAGGAAGATGATGAATCTTAGTTTCCTTCCTATCTTTTTCTACAATGTTATGCCCAAAGTCTTGGTAGTTGGACAAATTTTTCTATGCTTTGAACCTAGTTATGTAACTATAGATATCTTGGATTTTTCCTCCTGTCTGTCTTTCTCTTGAGACTGTGAACTTGATGGCAGGAGTTAAGCCTCATTCATCTTTGCAAATAGCACAGTGCCTTGCCCAATTGACTCTCAGTTAACAAATGCAGAATATATCTGACATTTGGTGTGTGTATAGATAAACAGGCATATATGTTTTGGGTATTTATATGCAATTCTTGATTTCTCCCCTGAATATAGAACACTATCAGTCAATTTTTGGCAGCTCCCTGCTGCGATGGCATGTGTGATTCCTGCTGTCTAGGGCAGCTGTTTGAGCAAATGTATTCACCGATGTGGTAGTTTGTCTGGAAGAATAGGGAATACTCTGCAAATAGCAAGCATCCAGGAATTCAAGACATAATTCATCATGGGGACTCTGTAATATCATGAGAAAAGTGTCTCATTAGCAATAAAAGCTATTAATGCCATTTTTCTTAATGACAGATGGCAGTAGCGTCCATCCTTAGACTGGAAAGGGCAAGAGTGATGCAATCCACACAGTGGATGAAGAGTTCTTGAACGATCAGATGGATGTTGAGGCTGAGAAAAACACTGCAATGTACAATGACTTTGAGGTTTAGAATCTGGATATAGGAAAACATGATTATGTTGTTTTATGACGCAAGGAAATAGGGAAAAGGAATTATGTGTAAGGAAAGTAGATGATCTTGGCTTTTGACTAACTTTAATAGTGAAGAATAATCATTCATCCAATAATTCATTCAATTTATACTGAATACTTATTATTTTTAGACATTGCAATAAGCTCTAAGCACACAAATGGTATTGTCTATCAGATGTCCCCTTAAAGAACTTGTGTCATCAGATTTTCAGGTGACTCCAATGCAAGTGGATTAATGATTCTGTAAGTTGAAATAATATGATTAAAAAATTGCATTATTGAACAGCAATGCTGGTACAAAATTTAAGAGATGAAATTTAATAAAAATAAATGTGTGGAAAAAACTTGATATCTGTCAATAGTATGCCATAGCTGCTCCCCCAGTCAAATATGTTTTTAAGGCTACAATACAAATATACAAAGAAACATGGAGGTAGAACATGTTTGTAAAATAAATGCATGGATGATAATTCATTGTAAACTTTTCACATCACATCTAGGATATAGAATTCAATTCTTAGCACTAGTCAACCAGGGAAGTTTAATTCTATATCATGTGAGGAAGCATTGAAAGACCTAGTGACATTCAGGAGAAAAATGACTTTGAAGTGTTTGGCCTCACTGCTCAATGGCAATGTCAAAACTGAGGCCAATGGAGAAAAGGGAACACTTCTACACTGCTGGTGGGAATATAATAAATATTCTTGAACGTACATATTAGTGAATATAGGAAAGGTCATATGTAACATGTCTATCAGTTACGTTGCTGAATCAAATGTTATGTGTGTCTATTCAAACTTTTATTTCTTTGGAGGTTTTAACTAGTTACTCATAGTTAAATTACTTGGTAAATTTGCTGAAGTTATGAATATTGTAAAGCTTAAATGCATTTTATTTCAAAAATCTCACAATCAGTAAGTCTGTTTTATTGAGGCTTCTTTTAGCAAATTTCCATGTAACATTGAATTTTTGGCTCAAACTCACACTACTATAAGAAAAATGATTTCAGATAAAAAGTAACTGTATTGCATTAATTTTGTCCTCTTTTTGACCTTATCTTATCTTTTACTAAATATTAAGTTGAAATTGTGTAGGCTAGTTATATCCAACAAGGCAACCCTGATATCTTTTAATATATGCTCTAACTACTCAATATTTTTTTCAGATCTAGCTCCACATAACCAAGACTATTCAATTTTGATTTAAATAAAGTTTTATTAGATAAGAATTGGAGAAAATAATTAGCTAGTGATTGGAAATGTGGCTGCAAAGAAAATGGTTCAGCAGATCTGTCTACCTCACCAAAAAATTGGGGACAATTTATTTCCAAGCTCTGTGGTAGACAGAAATCCAATCAAGAAGTGCCCCCCTTGTTTAGAATCCTCTGATAGACTTTTAGCTTTCAATTGTGCAAGAGCCTGCAGACAAATAACTGACTGTCTTTATTTTTTATGGTGTTAAAATGCTGTGGTTCTCTTGCTAGTAAGAGAGTTACCCAAGGAAAAAGAGCAAGCATGGAGTTGGCTGTGTGCTCACCAGCATCTTACTGCTGGGATTTTTCTATCACAAGGAATTCCTCTGCCTTGACTTGAATAATAATGAGAGTCACCAAATGTCTGTGTATTCATAGTCACACAGCAGCTTTCTTTATTATTTTTATTCTTATATTTCTGAATTTTTCATTCAGTCAGCCAATCATACAGTGCCTATTGTGTGGTGACTGTCTGCCAGACTATCTGCCAGTTGATGTGCACACAGTGCAAAGATGAAGAGAGAAGGCAGCTCCCATCCTCAGATAGCTATCATCTTAGTGAAGACAGGGAGTTAAACGAAGAAATACAATACAATCTTATGAGCAGTATGGCCAAAGAATTCAAGACTGCCATAAAGATGTTGTAAGGGCTTTCAAGGATTAAATGGAGGCTTCCCTGAGAAACAGTGGGGAAAGCTAGTTTAGTAAAAGAGTTACTTGAAGATCAAATTCTACAGAATTCTAACCCTGTCCCTACCCTGACTGCATGAAAGGGCCTGCAAAGCTTGTGGTTTCCACGGATCTGTTGTATTTTGTTTCTCTTTACAGTATCAGTGAGTCTATCACACCAATTATTAGATGTTGTGGACTGATTGAAAAATGGCCATAATTCTTCACACTTTCCAGGACCTGTGCTCTTTGCAATGTGTGTTTGCAGCTGGTTTCATCAAGAGATGGAATGTTTTTCCCCTGCTTCCTGAGTCAGTACTACCCTTATACCTTGCTATTTGGTCACACATTGTGGTAGAAGAAAAGATGGGCCAGTTCCAAGCCCATGTTTCCATTCACCTGAAGTCCCTTGTCTATATCGTGAGATCAAACCTTGGCTAGCCTTCTGGAGAGTGAGAGGCCAAGTGGAGTAGAGTCAGGTCAGCCCATTTGTCCCAGCTGAGGCCCCACGCACATGAATGAGCCCAGCTGACATCATTTGGTACAGAACAGCATGGCCCCAGACTCATGGGAAATAATAAATGGTTATTGTAACACTAAATTTTAATTTTTTTTATGCAGCCATAACTAATACCAGAGAATTGATATTAGGAAATATAAAATAATACACACAATATTCTATTCTTCCTATGTTTATACCAGAGTCATAACTGAACATTATTTTTTATGTCTCCTTTTTTCTATCCCATAGTAAGAAGTGAAAATTATTTTTCTGTTGCCTTAATATTCTTCTAAACATGACTTTTGCTTTGGATCTAGTTACCTCTTACTCTCCACACACCTGTTGCTATCCTCAGGTCTTTGCTTGGGCTTTCTTAACAGTCCAGATGACTATCTTTTACTCTCTTTTACTCTCCACACACATACAAACGTACATGTGTACATTTTACCTCTTTTTTCTCTGTTTTTCATAAGAAACCTGATTGTTTGTCTAGTAAAGTTTTACATAGTCTGTATTTTGCTGATTGCATACTAGTGGCATTGATATGTTTCTCTGCATTCTCTGTGTCATGGTGGTAGAAATTATTATTTTTGAAGATCAAATTAAGTTCTGAAAGTTAGTTTTGTCCTTTTGGAATGAATGTGCACAAAAATACTTGAGAAACCTATTCTACTGAATAAGTCAAGTTTCTCCATCTGAAAGTCTGACCACAGTTTTCCTAAGGGATTTTTATTATTAAGGCAGTAATAATTCACAATAAAATAGTATAATTAGAATCCTTAGCTTGAGCTCCATGTTAGGGATTCTAGAGTAAAATGAACCACATGACTGAAGGCTGAAATGATCATTCTCATTTTGCATATGTTTTTACATCAGTTGGATTTTGTTACCACTACCAGTCTTTATGCCCATCCCCAAAGGAAGGATTGACATTGTCAAGGTAGCTAGATGTGAACATAAGTGAGAAGGGACACTAAGAACTGGCTTTAAGGTGGAGGTGGGAGGAAAACCTAGTCTGCTGAACCAGAAAGTCTGGAGGGCCCATAAGATTGTGGTACGAAGTAACTGGGTAACCAATGACCAACAGCAAGAGACCATCAATGACTAATAGAAAAAGGCAATACTAACTGAAGGCTCAGAGAGGCCAGTGAAAGACTACCAGCCAATTTCAAATGGAGATAGTATTCAATACCCCTGTAGGCCTTTGCATCTTATCTCTCTCACCTCTGCTACTTCATGAGAGTGAGGCCCACTTCCCACTGTCTCTGGAAGTGCTCTAAGTGCTCTTTGTTCTTCCTAAACAAAATCTCTTTGTACCCTGAAACTTGTGTAGGTTACTTTTGCTTTCTATCCACATTACCTGTGCACTTTCAGTTTTATTTTCAGTTTCCACCCACTTTTGCTTTCCATTAGCGCTGGGCCTACATTGAACTTTGTAGCTCAGCTGAGTACTGGAACCAGGTCAGCTGGGTTCAGGCAGTTGGAGCCCCCAACCACCAACCCCACCAATAAGCTTCTCATAAGCTTGAAAAATCCTTATAACACTACAGCTCCCCCACATTTGTCAGCCAAGCCTTGCCTTGACCTACACTGCCATGAGTACACCTAAATTTTATAATGTAAACTTACTATAACAGATAGCATTTTTATGTGGTTGACTATCCTAAACTATTAGAAGACAGGAAGAGGGGTCAGTTGCCATCAAGTCTGGAGTACTAGGAGGAGTCTGGGCTGGCTCCTCAAGGAAGAATCATCGTTTGCTTTTTGCAGCTTCTTTAAGCTCCTTCAAATAATTTATGGATAACATCTGCTGCTCTCCTCAGGTCTTTGCTTGCCTTTCTTAACAGTCTGGATGATTTTTGCTTTGGATCTAATTATCTTTTACTTTAACCAAATAGCTGCCCCGCTATTTGTAACAGGAAAAAATAATGAATCTTTCTTGTTCCAAATTTTGTGCTGGAGCAAGTTTTAGAGCACTTCTAGAAACTGGATCAATCTTTAGAGTCTTTCTAGAAAACTTACTTTCTTTAGTAGGTATAGTATTTTACTATAAATTGTTAATTTGTCAAATATCTCCTAGGTGTTTACTATATGAAAGATGTTGTGCAATGTCTTAGTTTGGGTCCTCCTGGGAGCAGGACCTGAGATAAAGATTGGAATGCAAGTGACTTATTCCATTTGGGTGGGTGGACTTAATCCTGTGGGAAAATATGGGAAAAGAAGTAAAATCCCAACCTCAGAAGTGGTTTATTTAAAGGTTGAGAGAGCTGGAACATGTATGTGCAGTTCTTTTTCCAATTCCATCAGATGGTTTGTGAGTTTGCTGATATGTTCTCTTTCTGTTTTTTGAATATAGGCTTCTAAAGCAATAAATTTTCCTCTCAGGACTGCTTTTGCTGTATCCCATAGGTTTTGGTAATTTGTGGCTTCATTCTTGTTATACTCAAGGAAGTTAATGATTTCCCTTTTTATTTCTTCCTGCACCCAAGTGTCATTCAGCATAAGGTTGCTGGTTTTTTGAAAAAATAAATAAAATAGATGGCCGGACTAACTAGAAATAAAAAGGTAAAATCTCTAGTAACTTCAATCAGAAATGATAAAGGGGAAATAATGACTGATGTTACAGAAATACAAGAGATTAACCTTGAATACTACCAGAAACTTTATGCCCAGAAATTTGACAATGTCAAGGAAATGGATCAATATTTGGAATCACACCCTCTCCCTAGACTTAGCCCAGATGAAACAGATGTCCTGAACAGACCAATTTCTAGCACTGAGATCAAAGGAACAATAAAAAATCTCCCAACAAAAAAATGCCCTGGTCTGGATGGCCTCACACCAGAATTTTATCAAACCTTCAAAGAAGAGCTTATTCCTATGCTAAAGAAATTATTCCAAAAAATTGAGGAGGAAGGAATCTTCCCCAATACGTTCTATGAAGCAAACATCACCCTAATA
>CAUYRH010077192.1:0-27852 GCA_963574655.1 Perodicticus potto
CTCAATGCAATTTTGGAACTCTTTTTCTGGATTGATCATCACGCTGTCAAGATCAGGCAATTAAGTTCACAAATTCATCATTAAAAACGTGCTACACATCTCATTGCTAAATGTCACTGTGGATGCCAGATGGCCAAGGGGCCATTTCATTTCAGTTATTTTTGAGCTCCATTAATTTCTTTTTGATTTTTTATAGGTTTTTCTATCTCTTTATCAATATTTTCATTTTGTTTATACATTGTTTTCTTGATTTTGTTCACAACTGTTTTTAGATTTTTGAACATCTGCCATAAGGTCTTTGACAGGGATTATTTCTGTTGAGTTTATTTTTTCCTTTGAATAAATCATAATTTCCTGTTTTTTTATATGCTTTATAACTTTTTATTGAAAACTTGATCTTTAATTTAATAATGTGCTAATTCTAGAAATCAAATTCTCCCCCCTTTCTCAAGGTTTGCTATTTTTTGGTTTCATTATTTATTTATTTATGTAGGCAATCTATGTGGCCAGGAGAAGACTTTGTAGTAAGCTTAAGGTCATCTCTGGTCTTTTCTGAGACTGTACCTTTCCCTGGGCATGTTTGGTCACTTTGTATTTTTTTCTGTTGGTTCCAATGTTTTTTCTTGTTCCTGTCCAGGCTTCCTTTTTCCCCCTAATATTTACCTCCTTATTAATTGTTTATTCATATAAAATAGTTTCTATAATTATAAATTATTACATATTAACATTTTGATAACATACACACACATATGTTACAGTTTTATAATTTAATTAATAGAATTCAAGAACAGACTAGACTAATAGAAGATTTTAACACCAGCATGAATTTGGAATACTCATGTATATTTGGAAATGAATATTCAGATATTAATAATAAATCCCAATGACACACCTTACTGTATTATCACATGGACTGGCCATGAAGGTAATCTTTGTGTTTATATGATCACTGAGAATGATGAGTTCAGAGATTCTAGAAATGACTTTGAAATAACACTTGACTATTAAAGACAAGTTGAAGACAAAGGTATCTAATAGATTTTGAGTGAATAGTAAGGTTAAAGGCTAACTTTGATAGATCTCCACCAATGACTCAAGCTTGCCTTGTGAGGCATGGCCTTTGGAGTGTAATTGAGTCATAAGGGATTCTCTCTCAGGAATTGGATTAAATAACCATTTAAAGGGGACTTGATGCACATAGTTCATCCCTTCTTGCTCATCTTTTTTGCTCTACCCTTTGAGGACATAGCATTCCTCTCCTCCAGAGAATGTGATGTTAGAAATGTCATCTTAAAAAGCACAGAGCAGCCCTCATCTGACATAGAAACTGCCAGCACTTTGATTTTCAACTTCCCAGCCTTCAGAATTGTGAAAACTAAATTTCTTTTATTCATAAATTATCTAGTCTCAGACGCTATGTTATTGTAGAACAAAAGAAACTGATGAAATTGGAGTGACGTTCTACAGCTGGGTGACACCAAAGATTGACAACAAACCCCAGACACTGGGAGAGAGACATGAAACCAATTCTTCCTCATAATCGTCAGAACAAACCCACCCTGCTGGTACCTTGATATTGGACTTCTAGCCTCCAAAACAGTGAGGCAATACCTTTCTGCTATTGGTACTTTGTTATAGCAGTCCTAAAAAACTAGTACAATTGGGATAAGATGACTTTGTAAAGATAGTGTTATGATAACTAGCCAATCATTTGAGGAAATGAATTGTATGCTGACCTGGCTCCTTATACCAAATTTAATTACAGCTTCATCAGTGTTCAATGTTTAAATAAAGTATTGGAAGAAAATATTGGTGAATATAATTTAACATCTTAGAATGGAGAATTTTTTAGCATGATATAAACTCCCCAAATTGTAAAAAGATTAATAGCTTTCATTTTTCTACATTTCCAACCAGTAAAAATTTTAAATATTGATAATATTAAACAGAAGGTAAAGTTTTTGAAAATGATACCTTAATACCCAGGAGATATTATCTATCTAACAAAACATAAGCTATATATAATAGAAAAATATACGGTGTATATTATATGATTATATATCCTTTATCTCAGTAAACACCCATGCATACACATATTCTTTAGCTTAGAAAACATATCAAGAATTCATTTCAAAGACATTACTAGTCAAATATCAAAAGTCATATACACACAAACACACACAAGTATCTTACATACACACACTATTTTATATACATACACTAAGTCCTCTAACATTATTTAATGAGAGAAAAACTAGAAACAAACAAAAACTTTAATCACTTGAGATTGGTTAAAAATTATTACCATTTTTATGTAAAAATATAAAAATAATATACTATCTTTATCAATATAGAACCATCTCCAGGAGAAATTGTGGAGTGAAAAAAAATAGTTTAATAATGTATATTTAACATGACCTTGAGTGTACCCCTTCTATACACACAAGAAGTATAGCCATCTGAAGTCTAGAAAAATAATGAAAAATATTATAATATTGGGCACAAATATAATAGTGATAGAATTTAAGATGACTTTTAATTTAATTTTGACTTTTTATAACATTTGAAATTCCGACTTGTATCCATTAATAAATAATTATAAAGATATTTATATTATTAATTAAATCATAAATAAACACATGTTCAAAATATTTATTATTTTTCACTAACAATTCTACTCTATAAATAGATCTTAAATAACCAAATATGCACTCATGAATTTACATGCAGGGATAATATTTGTTTACAGTTTTGAACATTAGGGAATACCAGTAATATAAAACAACATATAATTTGTAACATAAATTAGGCTATATTCAAGTAAATACTATGAAGCCATAAAGTATAGTATTATAGAGAACAGTATACATTGTATGATTAAAATTTTGTGGGAAAGTATTTCTATGTCTACAAATAGAAAAGAAGTCATTGGAAGACATATAACAAAATATTAAGTGTTTTTATTCTTCAGGAATAGAATTACAGATATTTCTTCATAATTCTTTCACACGGCCTACAGGCACATGAAAAAATGCTCACCATCCTTAATCATCAGACAAATGCAAATCAAAACTACTTGGAGATATCGTCTAACTCCAGTAAGATTAGCCCACATAACAAAATCCTAAAACCAGAGATGCTGGCGTGGATGTGGAGAAAAGGGAACACTTCTACATTGCTGGTGGGAATGCAAACTAATATATTCCTTTTGGAAGGATGTTTGGAGAATACTTAGAGATCTAAAAACAGACCTGCCATTTGATCCTATAATTCCTTTACTAGGTATGTATCCAGAAGACCAAAAATCACATCATAATAAAGATATCTGTACTAGAAAGTTTATTGCAGCCCAATTCATAATTGCTAAGTCATGGAAGAAGCCCAAGTGCCCATCGACCCACGAATGGATTAATAAATTTTGGTACATGTATACCATGGAATACTATGCAGCCTTAAACAAAGATGTAGACTTGACCTCTTTCATGTTTACATGGATGGAGCTGGAACATTCTTCTTAGCAAAGTATCTCACCAATGGAAGAAAAAGTATCCAATGTACTCAGCCCTACTATGAAGCTAATTTATAGCTATCATATGAGGGCTAAAACCCAACTATAGCACAAGAATATGGGGCAAGGGGCAAGGGAGGGGAGGGCAGGAGGGAGGATGGGTAGAAGGAGGGCGATTGGCGGGATCACACTTATGGTGCATCTTAGAAGGGTACAAGTGAAACTTACTAAATGCAGAATATAAATGTCTTCATATAGTGATTAAAAGGCTATGAAGACTATGTTAAACAGTTTGATGAAAATATTTCAGATTGAATATGAAGTGATCACATCGTGCCCCATGATTGCACTAATGTAAACAATTATGATTTAATAAAAAAAATTCTTTATAATTATTACTTATAATAATACAAACATACAGTATGAACAGATAATTTCTGTTTCCAGTGCTGATATATGTGTACATCTAAACAAACAAAATGAACAAATGCATTTGCATATTTTATGTAAAAATCAAGTTTGAGATAAAACTTTACTTTTTCCTTCCTTCTCAACCCAGCTTCCTTTGGTCCAATGTTGCTCATATGGAGCCCATTTGTTCTGCGGCTACTCTATCAGAGCTCAGTAAGAACACCCTTATATTCAACAGGAATCAAAGAAGTGTACCATCACAGAGACACACAGCCTTTTCTGAGAACAAATTCTCTACCTTCCATCTTCTTTGTTCCACCCCCTTCTCTGTTAGTACTTTTGAAGATTAGAATTTTAATTGTATGACTTGTGGAATGCAGTTTTTCTTCCAACAGCTGTGTTTATGGTATATAATCTATTAGCTGCTTGTATGCCAACATTTAAAAGCATTCTGATGGATAATACTCAGTAAAGGATTAATCTTTTTTCAGCATCAGCCTCTTGACCTGCAAATGTACATTAGTAGGGGGTATAATGCCTTCTCTGACGTTTGTTTGCGGCTCATCCATACACATTCTGGGATGCACATTCAGGTTTCCTGGCATTGAGACCGATCTGCGAGTCAGCACTAAGACGTAGAGTTCCCATATGCCAGGGTTAAGGGAACTAGGGCTTGTGGCGCCTTTCTATTGAGCTTTGAGCTTTGTATTTTCATGTTGGCCTTCCCCCTGGTTTACTTTGCTACACATCAACTATTCCAATTTAAATACAAGGGAGGCCATAAATAAAATGTAACAAGAAAAACAGGTTTTTGTCTCCTCTGATGTGTTCTCTGCACATCATTTGGTCAGGACCATTCTGAAAAATAAACAGGAGAGGACTGCCTTTGGAGACTTTCCCATTCTTCACCCACTAGCTCTTCTCACAGTATCTGAAATGTCAGTTTCAAACCCTGGCTTTACCATCTACTAGCTCTATAAACTTGGGTAAATTCCTGACTGTTCTGAAGCTCTATAGTGGGTACAATATTATGTATATCACAGGGACTTGGGGAAGAAAAATAAATCATACTTTTTTATGGAAGAAAAATAACATTTTATATTTTAAGACTGATTCTTTTGAGTCAAAGTTACTGGATAGTTCCCTGAAACTAACAAGACTCACTCCAGAAGGATCACAAGAGTGTCTGAGAGGATCAGAGAAGCAAAGTCTTTCACTAGACTTTCAACGGATCTGATCCTCTCCACCAATTATTATATTTTAGAGTGAGTAATTTTTATTAATGTTTCTGCTAAATGTAAGCAATAAATTTACTTTATTATATATATGTGTATATATATACTATTTCGTTTATAGGCATCTAGCATCATGGCTTAAATTTTAAGCAATTTTTTTCCCAACTCTTTTATGAAACCATTTTTAAAAGTATAGTATATGCAATGCTAAGAATTTAAGTCTAGATGTCATAGTATTTCCTATCCTTAGTCAATTTTGGAGTTGGAGCTGGAACTTCCTTATTACAGGGAAGAAGAGGCGAATAGAACAAGCATAAACCTTGAAATGGTTCAGATCTTGGACCAAATACTGCTTTGCCACCTTATTAGGGAAGTGATTTGGGGAAAGATACTTAATCTTCATAGTCTTGATTCCTTCAGTTTAATGCAGATAATAATACCTACTTCAGATGATTGTGGTAAGGATTAGATGAGGTAACATATTAGAAAGTGCATCTATCACAGTTTGAGACAGTGGCAGGAATAAAATGGTGGTCATTATAACTGCCAGTGTTGCTGTCTGTAACTACTGGCACATCATTCATGTTTTCAATGGAAATGCTTCGAAAGGGAGGAGGGATTAATCTAGGCTGGTCACAAGTGCAGGTGCACTCTGAAGAAGTAACCAGTTTACCACTCGGACTAAAAGGAAATCGCAACTATAAATAGTTATAAATGTTAGATACTATTTTTCTGCTTAGAGATAATTTCAAATTGTGAATTATTTTTGAGAAGGACTAGTATTTCAAAGCTGGTCACTAAACACAATTGTTGCGATGTGTTTATGTGCTCTAGCTGAGGAACCCTTGGAAGATATCTCTAATGGAACAAAATTGGGTTTATGGGCTCATTGGAATGAGGGAAAACGACGGCTGGGGCCTTTGAGAATGCCAGGGTTAGAGAAGACTTCTGGGGCTCCAGGTTGTTAGGTGGGGGCGGTTCAAGGAGGTGGAGGTCTATTTTGGGTTGGAAGCTGCCAGGAAGCCAGAATAGTTCTATGATTGGGTATCTTAATAAATCTTATTCTAGAAGGTAGGAAAGTAAAGCAAACCTAAAGCAGCAGTTACTCGTCCCAGCCAGGATGGAAACATATTTGGCTGTTTTTGTTGCTTAGTTTTTGTGAAATGTCTTCTTTTTATCTTGACCCATTATGATCTCAAAGTGGCCTTGTTTGATGTTGGTGTTTTGTGAAATTGTTGATATTCAACAGAAGACCACAGAGTGTAAGATCTAGGTAACACCAAAGCCTAAGTGGTAAGGCCAGGGCGGGTCCTGGCTGTCAAGATCTGCTTTCCTCCCTCAGTTTTTTGTTCTCCAAGGATAAAACTTACAGGGCAAGAGGGCATCCCTACTGAGTTATTTCAAGGGAAACTCTAGTCAAATTGTAGGAACACCAAGATTTCCCAAACTGCATTCGGTGCCATAATATACAATCATCTACTTAATATTTGAAACAAGTTCCCATTTAAATTAAATAAATAAATTTTCTAAATAAACTTTATTTCAATGTATAAGTGTACATTATTATTACTCAACATGGGAAGTTAATGTAAAAATAAAATAAAGGCACCATAATAAATTCTACCTGGATGACTTTGCCCACTGTAGATTCTGAGGCTGAGGCCTGATTTTGCTTTGTTTTAAGGAAGTCTCAAACATGTGCAGAGATGTGAAAATATTACCAAACTGATACTTTGTATCTGATACAATTTGAAGGATTAAAGTGAAATAAAAAAGAAATAAATGTATTGCTATAGTGGCCAACACTATTCAATACCAAGTCTATATTCCCTCTAAAATAATGACACTCACTACCTATTTTATGACGATTATTACACTATTATTATACATACATATTTTGGCAAACACTGACCTGTTCATTCTGGACAGCTGACTAACCCTATTAGTCTAAAATATCCAGAAAAAGTTCTTACTTTTTTTTTTTTTTTTTTTTTGTAGAGACAGAGTCTCACTTTATCGCCCTCGGTAGAGTGCCATGGTGTCACACAGCTCACAGCAACTTCCAACTCCTGGGCTTAGACGATTCTCTAGCCTCAGCCTCCCAAGTAGCTGGGACTATAGGTGCCCGCCACAACGCCCAGCTAGTTTTTTGTTTTTTGCAGTTCGGCCGAGGCTGGGTTTGAACCTGCCACCTTCGGTATGTGAGGCTGGTGCCCTACTCTCTGAGCCACAGGCGCCGCCCCAGTTCTTACTTTTGGTGATTCATTCCAGATGCCTTATTGCAAACTGTGTGCCCATGTGACTTGACATGGTAACAGAGAATTGCTCTAATTCCTTTTATCGACTGTTTAGTACAGGTGGTTTTGGCCAGAGAGGGAAGGACTTCATACACTTCATAAGAATTTACACAAAACCCAGCTTTTAATAAATTCCATTGTGCAAGGGCTCTTTCTTTGTTTACCATTGTCCATACTTCCTTATATTTCTAAAGCTGTAAGATCAAATAAAGCAGAGGTAAGAAAATTTAGTGAAGAAACAGGACACGTGGGTCTCTCTCTTTCAATAATTGTGTGGCATTGGGCATATCACTTGCTTTTTTTTTTTTTTTTTCATCACTAAGTAAATTAAAAAGGTCCAACTCAAGTAATTGTGGCAAGAATAAAATAAATTGATAGGCATAATAATAATAATAATAGTAATAATGATAATAATAATAAAAATATGTTTGAATAAGAATCAAAGATTCCAGTCATCTACTTTGGGCATCGTGTGTTGAACTCATAGGGCTTAGAACTCTTTCATTCAATGAAAACTTCCACGTGGCAGTTTTGATCACGTAATAGTTAATCTTAAGCATGTAACTTTCCACGATCATCTAAACATTCATTGTGGATTGAATGCTAAGCTGCTTTCCTTCCTCTCAAACTGTGAGGGCCTTTTCCCAGATGGTGTCATGTGGCTCACTACTTGTATTATAGTTCCTGATGACTGCAAAAGCTTGTTCCATCAGAGATGCCTCAGCACCCCACCAGGGACTCAGAGTAGCCAGCATGCCCATATGTTCCTCATCCCCACACTCTGAGTTCTTTTGCTGCCTTGCCTGCATAACAAATATAAATATGGTTCTGGACCTGGATTTCTCCCAGATGAGCAGACTTCAAAGCAAGTGTGAGGTCTCCGGGAGAAGGCTTTTCCTTTGGCCATCTGTGTGACCAATGCCAGCTAGTATCTGGTTTCCTTGGTGATGATATGATTAAAGGAGGAGGCAAAGGTAGGAAGGAAGGGGATAATGCAAAAAGGTTTGTGGTTATCCTGAGCTGAAAGTGAGTGAAGGAAGAGAGACAAAATTAAATTTTCCATCTGGAACAGCAAATTAGGTTGAGCATGACGTATTTAGTGCAAGGAGCAGGTTAGCAGCAACATGGCACCAACCCACATACTGTTCCTTTGCATGTCATTATTTAACATGCCAGTACATCACTATTATATGCTCATTACTGGAAGCAGCTTCCCACGGAAGAGTAGATCATTATTTCCTTGAAGGCCATGTCAGTGACTGATGAGGATCATATAATACAGCAGCCACCCTAGGTTTTTCATGATAGAAGTGGAATAAGATTTGTTCTTTTAGGATTGTATAAGTAGAACTTGAGACACAGTGGACTAGGTAGAATGGCTTCCAGTTCTTCTCTGGGGGATTTAATATCAGCCTGAGCATATCAAATTTATCTGCATTACTCTTTCAATTATACTTTTTCACTTTGTTCTTTCTTTTCATCTTCCTTTTTAATGTCTTTTTTCCTTTTTTTCTTTTCTCACTTTTTATATCTCTCTGTATGGTCTCTTTCTCTTGAGCTAAGAACTATTTCCACATCTACACTATATTTCTTTAAAAAATTTTTGTTGGTACATAATGACTGTACATATATCTGAGGTACAGGAGCTATTCTGATACACTCATCTAAAGTGTAGAAATCAAATCAACATAATTAGGATATTCATTGCCTCAAACATTTCATTTCTTTGTCCTGGGGACATTCTAAATCTTTCTTCTAGCTAATTTGAGATACAGTAGAACCTCTCTTTACGTTGACCACCAAAAGGACTGTAACAAACTGGCCAACATAAGGAACTAGGCCGACTGTACTGATATGTACATATATGGTGCATGTCCAGTCTATGAAAATTAGGCCAACTTAAGGAGTGGTCAGTGTAGGGATGTGGTCAACTATGGAGGGTCTATTACATATAATTAGTTATTGTTAGCCATAGTCACTCTACTGTGCAATCGAACACTAGAACTCTTAAATAACCTACAAGTGTTTATTGAATACCTATCAGATTCTCAATGTTTACCAACTGATCTCAACTTGGGGGGCACAGGTCCAGCTGTGGTACCCTAGTCATGGCTATTGACCTTAAACTGCCTTTCTTCAGGTCTTTGCCCATGATAAAATCATGGGATTGATGGCCTGATGGAATGTTGCCTGTCGGTGTGAAAATGAGATAAAGGGCAAAAAGTAACAGGTAGTGGAGGAAAAAGTCCATCAGTCTGTGAGCTCCTGTAAGTGGGGCATAGTAGCCTTTCCCTTATGTGCCATTTTGTCACAAGGTAACAGGAGAGCCATCCATGCTCCATTGAAAATGTTCACTAACATTTTGTAAAATGCATAAATGAAAGGAGGGAGATGAAGTTTGGTCTTACTGTCTCACAGAAGGCAGACAGAAGAAAATCCACTTACGACGGATGCACAAGTTGGGTTGTTCAAGGTTCGACTGGACATCTGAGTACAAACGGTGTTATTGCAGCAGACTTGGGGCGCTCATCCTCCTTTTTTTTCACTCTTTACCCTCGACCATATTTGTCTGTGAGAAAAATAGACTTGTCTACAAAATAATTTTTGAAGGAAAATATGTTTATAGTTTTCATATTCTCTCCTGTCAGAAGCACATGAGTTAAAATTTTGCTGTTAGAACTGAGGAACACGTATGGTTAGGTACAGGGTTGCCAGGAGCATTTAGGGCTTTAAGCTAAAATCAAAGTCCAGGATCCTTTGCCAATCTAATATCTAATACTTTCTGGTAGGTCATTTAATTTTGGAATTTGCTTTAGAAAGCTCAAATGGAGAAATCTAATATGGTATATAAATTTGACAACAATTTGGAATATTAACTGATTTATCATTTTTCCCTTTTGTTTTGGCCATTTCACTTTGACATGTTTGCAGTGGTACCCAACCATGGTTGTAGTTTTATTTTTCTGTTCTCCTCAGCAAGATCATCTCCATGGTAAAATTTATTCAGCATTTCTGCATCTAAATGCTTATTGATATTACTGCTACTAAATCTTAATAGAAATACTTTATGATTTTATTTTAAAAAGCACTGTGTGTCCAAAAAAACCCCAGATGATTAGTGACTTACAAAAAAGGTTAAAGAAATATACTGCTTATTTTGAAAAATGTAAATTTTACATAGTGTTCCATGGATTTACTGACAACATTTTCTGCCAAAATGGTGGCATTGAAATAGAAACCTTTCTGGCACACTTAGGAATTTAGTGAATGTGTAGCCATATTGGAAAAAAAAAAAAACCCTCTTATTTATTAACAAGTTAAAATATAAAACTTTGTTGACAAGGACAACTGAGTGACAAGGAAGTAATGCATAGTTTTCTTTAGTTGCTTTGCCAATACTTCTGGGGCATGTGACTTCATTTCACAATACCCAGATGCACTAAGTATAAAATGTTTGTAAAACCTGCCTGAACAAAGCCTGCCCTACTAGCAAGGTAGATTGGAGGTAAACATCTGTTCTCTATTTCTGCTATGGAACCCTTGCCAACAGATCATCTGTGATAGGTGATCTAAAATGCTCACTATTTATTTTATTCCTTTGGTGGATGATAGGAAAAGTCAATCAAAAGTAGTTATTATAGAAATTTGGACTCACAGGTGATTTGTTTTCACATAACCACTTCAGTGAACCCTTCCAGATGCTCCTACTTCCCCCAACAGTTTTGATTTTCATGAAACTAAAACATACTTTGGCAGGATCACTTTTTATTCCTATACTCTGAATCTATTTGATATTTTATGAGAACATAGGCCATATAGTTTATCTTCATTTACACTTAACTCATCCAGATAGTATTTTACAAAGTAAGTTAATGCCCAGAAATTAGTTGGATTTGTCTTTTTTTATATAAAAGAAATCCTCTTTTATCACAAATAAATTGATAAATAACTTCTATTCCAAATTATAAAATAATAATCATTGAAGATTCCAAATATGAAAGGGTTTGAGCGTAATATTCAACTACAACAGGTATTACAAAGACATTGTATATCAAAAGCGAAGCACTAGGAAAAGATAATTTGGTTAATTTAAGCACAGTATGTGTGTATATACATATGTGTGTGTGTGTGTTACAGCTATATCTATATATCTTCCACTCTCCACATATACTATTTATATAATCAATATATAGGCTAATATTATTTATATAATCAATATATAGGCTAATAACACAACTCCCAAAGGCTGTGTTTATCTCTGAAATGGACCAAATGTAATATGGGGTTTCTGCATAGATTTAATACATAGAATTTGGATACAAAAAACTTTCTTTAAAACTCACTAAGGAAATCCAGGCTTGGTGGCTCATGCCTGTAATTCTAGCACTCTGGGAGACCTAGACAGGTGTATTGCTTGAGCTCAGGAGTTCAAGAACAGGCTGAGCAAGGACGAGATCCTGTCTCTAACAACATAGCTAGGGGTTGGGGTGGGGGCCTGCAGTCCCAGCTATTTGGGAGGCCAAGGCAAGAGGATCGTTTAAGTCCAAGAGTTTGAGGTTGCTGTGATCTATGATGCCATGGCACTCTACCCAGGGCGACAGAACTCTTCTTTCTTGAAAGTGCTTGATAACACTTTGACTAATTCACTGATGGTCTTAGCCTTAAGTAGCATGGTAAAGGGAACAGCCATAATACTTCTCAGGTTTTCCAGAGGTAAAAGATAGCTTTGTTGTAGCAACTATTTCTACTCGTAGATCAAAACATCCAAGAACTTTGCTATATTCCTATTCACAATGGAGCAGGAGTCAATAGATAGTAAGTCAAGGAGGGCATTGGCACTCTACCCAGGGTGACAGAGTCAGACTCTGTGTCAAAAAACAACAAAAGAAAACACAAACAAACCAAAACAACTCACTATGTTTTTCATTTCATTCATAAGTTTAGTTAAGAACAGATACTAGAGGAATGTTTGAAGGCAGGCAGAGGGAGAAAGGGATTAGATTCTTGCTGTTTTACTTGTTTGCCTCAGTCAAAAAGATATGCATCAGTCAATATCTAATCAAAAAGGTAGAAAACCCTTTAGACATTTCATCAGAGATATTTAATATGGGACTCAATTATTACCGGTTTTAGGAAGTATTTGTAGGAGGGGCCTTAAGGAATGAGGCTCAGCCTCTGAGCAAGGGTTGCTATCTTAGTCATGCTGGCACCGCCAACTGTGTGCAGTGGAGCTGGTACTGAAGCATGAAGAATGAGGAGAAAAGGCCATTGCTTGAGCAACTGAGGCAAACAAGTAAAACATCAAGGATCAAATCCCTTTCTTCCTCTGCCTGCCTTCAAACATTCCTCCAGTATCTGTTATTAACTAAACTTACAAATGAACTGAATAGTTTGTAAAATCCAATTCTCAGCACCACAAAGTAGAGAAGAGAGTTGGGGCTGAGAATAGGAAAATAACTCAAACAGAAGGCAAGTTATCTATACAACCTTAGATGTTGATCTGTTTTATAGTGCAAATAATAACTCTTCATGAATGTCTTTTGCTTCCTTTTTTTAATGTAGGTTTTCTTAGATTCGCAAAAAAATTTATCTTAGTGCCATGTGCTGAGCCCTAAATCCACTTCACTATCTAACTCCAGTGAGGTTGGCTCTTACCAAAAAATCTCCAAACAGCAGATTCTGGTATGAATGTGGAGAGAAAGAAACATTTATACATTATTGGTGGGACTGCAAACTAGAAAAATCCCTTATGGAAAACAGCATTGAGGTACCCAAAGAACTAAAAGTAGGCTTACTGTTTGCGGCAGCAATCCCACTTCTAGGCATTTACCCAGAAGAAAAAAAGACATTTTATAAAAAAATACACTTGCACTTGAATGTTTACAGCAGCACAATTCACAATTGCAAAGCTACAGAAAGAACTCAAGTGCCCTCCATACGTGAGTGGCTTAATAAAATGTGATATATTTATACCGTGGACTACCACTCAGCATAAAGAACATGGAGATCTAGTATCTTTTGTAACCACTTGGATAGAACTGGAGACCGTTCTTCTAAGTGAAGTATCACAAGAATGGTAAAATAAACATGACATACACTCGTGGAGTTAGTTGATCAACACTATGTGCACATCTGGAAGTAAAACTCAGTGGAAATCAAGTAGGGGGGGGAGAGGAGATGGGTAAATGCATGCCTAACTGGTATAATGCACACATTCTGGGTAAAGGGCACATCTATAACTTTGATTTTAAATGTACAAAACCAAATTGTATAACCAAATCAAGTGTACCCATATAATATTCAAAAATTAAAAAATATAAAATCATATTTCAAAATTGAGAAAATAGAAACACACACCCATAAATGGAAATGCAGAATACGGCACATGCCTGTAAGGAAACAGTACAGGCATTTGGGGTTAAGAAAAGGAGTTTTAAAAGGGCAAAGATCCCAATTCTGCCCCTTACTGGTCATATACCCTTGGTGGAGATCTAAATCTAACTAAGGCTCAGTTTCCTGATTAGGAATACCGTTACTATCTCTTTCATACAATCCTTGTAAGGATTGAATGAGATTGTGTATGTAAATAAATTTAGCCTAGGGCTGTCTATAGTATAAAGTATATAGTAAGTGCTCAAAAATACTAGAAAGTGAGAAAATTCCTGGGTCATGTAAATATTATTCTTCTTTGTTAAGTATGATGAAATGCCTCTAAAATGTAGATGTAAGAGTTAAAACCCAGTTTTCTTTCTGCCATAAACTCACACAAGGGTGGAGTGAAACTTTGTTTTTTTACGTAAAGTGTTTTTTGAATTATTTTAGAAGCATTTTGGAGAGCATTGCTCTGAGTCTAGATGTTTTCCCCTTAAAGAGAAGTTTAGAACAAGTAGACGCTGGGAAGAGAGAAGTAGGGAAGACAGTGGGCCAGCATCCCGGAGTCCTTTCACCTCCCCTGTGCCCATCTGCACAGCACAGTGTCCTCCCACTCTCCCTGGCATCACAATCTCAGAGTAGAGAGATAGGAGGGAAAACCATTTCCCTTAGGGAGTGTTCTTTCATTTCTTCTAACACACCTCCCCCTCAGCTGTTCATTGAATCTGAATCGTATGGCCAAGTTCCGGAAACTTTCACACTTGCCCATGTGAAAATTTACCAATACCATTAATTTTATTTTGAATTTTTTTCTCTTTTTTATTTCTTCAGGAACCTGAGGACACTTATTGAATAGGAAGTTTTGAAAAGTAAGACCTGATTTTGAAAGTATGTGATTTGGAATTTGGACATGAGTCTTATTTCGGTGGGTTTGCTCCAGATATAATCAGACAACTGGATGACCTCCAGAAGGACTCAGGTCCCCCTCATAGGTCCCATCGAGCTGTGCACACCGGTCACCTGCATCCCCAGTATGTTTACAGCTGGTGCATCCTTTAAAACTCTGGCTGTAACAACATTCGGTGCTTAAGTGAAGGTCAAGGTGATTACACATTTGTTTTAATAGGTCATGAAGGAAAAGGAATGTTGTTTGGGACATTAATTAAACAACTTTCCATTTTGACCACACTTTGATAATTAAAATCTCTTAAAAGTTAATAATGGAGTAAATAAAAGTATAAGCAAATTTAAGTAAAAAAAACCTATATACATTTGTGCCATATGGAATTATGGAGTGCCTGATATTATCTAAAGAATGAGTGTAGTAGGCAGAATGATGGACTTATAAAAGTTTTATGTATAGACACAATTTGGGGGGGGATGTAATAAATTTCATGTAAAATTTCAAATTTCAAGCTAGGTAGACTGGGACCTCTACAATGGGCCTAACCCCCTCTCCCCATCTCTACAGCCTTATGTCCTTTCACTTCCCTCCAGGCCTCCCTGAAGAACTTACCATTCCCCACTGGTCTTTTATACATGTGCCCCTCTAACTCTGCTGGCATTCAGCCTCTGCTCATATCAGAAGGATTTGGATGTCTCCATGGAGTCCTCCCTAGCTCCCCCAGGACGAGTGGTTCTGGCATCTGTATTCTAGCAGTTAACCATACCAAGTAATTTATCCCTCTGTCCCCACCACACAAAAAGCATATCTTTGAAATTCGGGGTCCTAGTATAGTTGTGTTTACATTTTTACCACCTAGCACCATGCCTGTTACAGACTTTGTGTCCAACAAACACAATTAATGATAAATAAGATCTCAGAACTTTTGAATAAAAACAATTTAACTGAAGATATGGAATTTTTAAAATATTTGGATGTAAATGTATCACATTCATTAGGGGAAATCTGGAGAAAAACAAGTAAGAGGAAAATATTGGGGCCCAGCAAATAGCTGAAGTCTCAGAACCAGAGGGCAGGCCTGGGCTGTATTGCAATTTTTGCCACAGTATAAATCTCACTAGTGATAAACCCGAGGAGATGTACAACAGAGCTTTCACAAATCAACATTTTCTGGGTCTGTGAAAGCTCCATTTGGAGTTCAGGCCTACCAGTTCGATACCTTTTCCCTCAATAACCATAGCAAGCAGAAGGTATTTAACTTCATGAATTATAAAATGACAAGAAGCCTTTCTGTATTGGTTGTGGATTCAATCCCACAACAGGTTCAAAAGTTCAGAAGCAGCTAATACCCAAATTTATCATACTATAGGTTACTACAAGAGCAGCAATTTTAAATAATATATACTTTAAATTATTGAAGGTAAGCATCAACAGGTAAGAACATGGCATTTTGAAGTATCCTCTTGTTTTCTAAAATGCTTCAGCACTTTTCAAATATTCCTCAGAGTAATAAATAATAAAACTATGTACATTTTAATATTAGTGAACAGCTGCTTGGTATATTTTATTGTGAATAGATATTTTATAGCCCATTTTCCCTAAGTATAATAATTATAATAGAGCATGTATTGAAGGATTATGTGTTCGGAAGAAACACTTTCCAAATATTTATTCACTTAATTTTCTCAGTCTTATAAAATGATTTCTATCATCAGCTCCACTGTACGATGAGAAAACTGTAGATGAGGAAGCACCACAAACAACCTATTATTTTTTTCCCTTTAAACCTTCGCTTATTTGTCACCTTTTCCTACAAGGTTTCCCCCTTGTTCAATCCATCTCTGTTCTACGCTCTCTTCAAGACCAATTTAATCTCTTTCTTGCACTTCCCTGCAGTCTTCTCTAATTTTTCCAGCCCTAATCTGGTTCCTTGTCTGCAATAATCTACTCATTCATTCATTCATCCACACATCCATACATCCATCAAATCTTTACTAGATTTTTGTTATGTGAAAGGCCGTAAGAGGCTGGAGATCATGCATTGCTGACTTGTGTTTTTGCTTCATGTAGTGGGTTTGTCTTCCTAATAGATTATAAACTGCTTGAAGGCAAAGGCATGAACTGAAAACCTGGATGGGTGAATAAATGACACAGGATTAAGGTCTAAGGATAATTAGGTTGGGAAGTCCAAAAGAAACTAGAATAAGAGAAAGAAATGTTTGGTGGATTAGACAAACTAAGAGAATTTTCAGTACTATTTACTTCAGAGTGGTCTGTAAGGATGAAGAATAAAAAAGACAAGTGGGTTTGGATAGAGTTAGTTGGAGCTTTAGAGTGAAGTCCTCAAAGAAACACATAAAGGTGAGGAGGCCTCTGCTGTAGAGCTATCGGGAGTGACCTTGTCTCTAGAGCTATTGGGAGTGATCTTGTCTCTAGAGCTGTCAGGAGTGACCTTGTCTAAGGCCCAGTGGTCAGTATGTGTCTATTTGTAAGCATTTAACTCTCAATTTTAAGAAGTATTAATAAGCTAGGCCCTGCTGGCCAAGCAAATACTTCTGGAAGCTGGGTTTAGCTGATGGAATATCAGTTTAAGACCTTTGGGAGGAAAATAATGGTGACTATTTATTGGACATTTACTAAGTACTGAGCACAATGTGTGATTTTATGCGTCAACTTGTCTGGGCCACAGGTGCTCAGGTATTTGGTAAAACAGTAATCCATGTATGTTTTTAGATGACATTAACACTTATAGAATTGAGTAAAGCAGAGAGCTCCCCCTAATGTTGGTGGGCCTCATCCAATCAGTTAGAGGCCTAAATGAAACAAAAATGCTGAGCTTCCCCTGGATAAAGCAGAATTCTTCCCACCTGATTAACATCAGACTGGGACATTGGCTTTTCCCTGCTTTTGAACCCTTGGACACAGATTGAAACATGGGCTTTTTCTGGGTCTCAAGCTTAATTTCCCTCAGATTGTAACTACCCGCACTATCAGCTCTCCTGAGCCTCCAGTTTGCTCACTCACCTATAGATCTGGGACTTGCCAGCCTTTGTAATTATATGAGCCAGTTCCTTCTTCCCTCTGTCTCTCTCCTAATAATACACACACACATACACACATCAGCACATACATTTATGCACACACACATGCCAACATACATACATCCTACTGAGTCTGTTTCTCTAAAGCAACATTCCCCAATATTTTTTTCACCTTGGCTCTAGAGCTATTAGGACCTTGATGAAGGTTATGAAGACAATTTTTCCACAGCCTGGGGGTGGAGGAGTGAGGGTGAAGCGATGGTTTCAGGATAATTCAAGCGTCTTATATTTATTGTGCACTTCAGTTCTATTATTATTATTACAATGTAATGCATAATGAAATTATTATATGGTGAGCCATAATGCAGAATCAGTGGCAGCCCTGAGCTTGTTTTCCCACAACTGCAGAGTCCCATCTGGAGGTGATGGGAGACAGTAACAGATGAAGCTTCACTTGCTCCCTCACCTGCCACTTGCCTCCTGCTGGGCTGCCCAGTTCCTAAGGCCAGAACCAGGTGTGCATCAGTGGCCCTGGAGTTGGGGACCACCGCTCTACAGAATCCCGACTAAACAGTATGATATGGACTTAACATGCAATCTGCCAGTTAATCTTGAGACCAGTCCATGAGGTTGGTCCTATTACTACTAGTTCCACTCAGGTGAGGAAAGTGAAGCCTACTGTGTTTAAGTCACATCCTAGGAGGCAAAAAAGCAAGGACTTAAGCTCAAATTTTCCTGCCAAGTCCAAGGCTCTTATCCTCAAAGTTCAGCATGTCTACTTATGAAAAGAAATCTCTTGTGCCTAGAAAGTGCTCTCAGTCGTGGGGGTGAAAGGCAGATTGCAGAGTTTAGCAGGTTGATGAGGAAAGAAAGGCAGTAGCTTGAGATCTCTCATTCAAGTACTTGGCAGCAGGACATAAAAGGGAAGGAAGATGCTAATTATAAATGGAAACAAGATAAAATAATGAAATTTTCCATGTTCAAGAACTGTAAATTTTAGAAAGTAAAAAGTTGTAGAAAGGGGGGCTGAAGAATTTCCATGGTGGCAAGAAACTGCCACTTTTCTCTTTTATAAAAAAGAAGGAAATAATCCTAGTCAGGCCTCTGACCTCTAGGCAAATGCCAGGTCACCCTCTGGGTCATTTAAATTTATCCTTCATTCCCAGCTGCCAGGCAGACAGTGCATTTCCTTGGCTGCTGATGAACAAGGCTCTCTCTGACAGATATTGACCATATATAGTTGCTTTTTTCTTTCATCACCATTCAATTTGCTTAAATAAAAGTCCAATGAAAAATGACTTCCTCAACTATATCTACACTGCACGTATCCTCTTGCGTTATTTTTGGATGTCCCTCTGGAGTGATTTGGTTATATGCATGTAACTCCCCATTCACCTCGTCTAATATGCAAGTCTTGAATTTTTAAAATTGCCTGGGCGGTCTATGGACAGTACAGAAACAGTGCAGGTCGTCCGTTTGTGACTTGAAATCTGATACTCTGAATCCAAAGGAATTAATCACCATATCCATCTCTATTGCATTCCGTGTCTCCTTTTCCTCCCCATCGTTCACCAGACAGTAATGTTCTCAGATCAAATATTCTCTATAAATTGAGAGAACATTTAGCTGATTTATGGGGCTTTTAGCTATTATATACTTACCTATTCAATAAAAGTAAGTACTTACATCACATGACACATATGCTACCTTCACAATATAAGATCTTTCCTTCAAGGGATTCAGGCATCAAATCGTAATGAGATTTCTTGTAGCTAATATATCACTTAAGGGCAAACTGACATTCTAAATCTATTTCCTTTTTTTTTTTTTTTTATTCTTTTCATCAATGGAATTCAGGTCACAGCATTCTTTGTAAGATCCCAAGAATGATTAAAATTTTTATTTTCTTTTTTGAAAAATGTAAACCTGTTGAATTAGTGAGAATGGGAATGTTGGTTTTGCACATAAGGGCAAAAAAGGGATACTGATTTGTTCCTTTATTCAAAATTGTCAATTTCCAGAGCCAGAAGCTGAGTAAATTATGTCTTTGTATTCATGCCATGGAAAAACATTGAGGTCGAAAACATTATGCTGATCTTATTTTGGTGTATCAATCAATACATTAACAACCAATGAACAATTATTTACTTCTCAAATTCTTTGAGTATATGAAGAAGCATAAGACATAACTTAACAGTAAGTTCCTTGAAAGCTACTCAGTTCAGGGTTTCTCCAGGTTGGCATTATTGACAGTTTTTTTGTGTGTGTGTGATTTTTGGCCAGGGCTGGATTTGAACCCACCACCTCTGGCATATGGGACCAGTGCCCTACTCCTTTGAGCCACAGGCACCACCCAGCATTATTGACATTTTAAGACAAATAATTCTTTGTTGTGAGTGACTGTGCTATTCACCGTAGAATGATTAGCAGAGTCCCTGGCTTCTATACACCAGAAACCTGTAGCACTATCCCTCAGTTGTGGCAACTAATACATATCTCTAGACATTGCCAAACAATCCTTTGGAAGGCAAAGTCATCCCCATTAGAGAACCGGCATTGTCCTTGACTTACTATCTATTGACTCCAGCTCCATGGTGAATATGATTACAACAAAGTTCTTTGAATCTAAAGGTAGAATTAGTCACTAAAACAAAGCTATCTTATACCTTTGGAAAACTTGGGAAGTTTTACTGCTCTTCCCTTTCCCATGCTACTTAAGGGCTGAGACCATCAGTGAATTATTAAAAGTGGTATTAAGCACTTTCAAGAAAGAAGTTTTTTTTTTTCTTTTTTTTTGAAGCAGAGTCTCACTCTGTTGCTCTGAGTAGAGTGCTGTGGTATCACAGCTCAGAGCAACCTCAAACTCCTGGGCTCGAATGATTCTCCTGCCTCAGCCTCATGAGTAGCTGGGACTACAGGTGCCCACCACAACCTCCAGCTGGTTTTTCTTTTTTCCCCCACAGAATAGCCAGAGTCTGTGATAAAAGAGAAATCTCAAATTCACATGTTGTGAAATTAGGAACAAAAAGTCCAGGCACTACAATGGTTGGTTGACAAAGAATCTCAGAGGGCCAATGAAAGACCCACCACTAGTCAGAGAGGTCAAGAATGCAACCAAGAGGAAAAGCCACCAATAGTGGACAAATAGATGGATAGAACCTGGCTCTAAGTGATATAATAACATCTCTCCTGATATTATAAGGAATTAATTGAGTATAGACAATTTCTTATGGTGAATTTAATACATTTTTAGTGTGGAAAACTATTAGTCATCTTCATTCATCTAAACTAATTTATTTGTATTAAATATCCTCACAAAGAACTAAATTTAAGGTATTATTAAGCCATAAACATTGTAATGTGAAAGAGAAAAAAAAATTGAAAAATACTAAGTGTACAGGATAAGATTTCTTTGGATTGATTTTTCTAGGTTATCTGTTATAAGCCTCTTACACAATTAGTGCTCAAAATAGGACAGAGTTCTCTTATTAGCTGATTAATAATATTATTTTAGACATTGTAGGAAAGACAAAAATGGTTGAAACATAATTTCTACTCCCAAAGGAACTTAGAACATAGCAGGGTAATTCAGACAAGCTGACAAAGAGGTATAACATAATGCAAAATGTAATATGTGCCATAAATGTTCTATTATGAAAAGAAATTTCAGAGATTCTGAGGCACGTTCAGTTTTCAAAATTAAAGATTTTTGGAAAAGGGAACAATTTGAAGCGTGTCTTAAACTAATGAGTGTGAAGGTATAAAAAGGAGATGGAGGAAAGAAGACATTTAGGTAGAGAACAAATACAAGCAAAGATGTGGGAGTAGAAGTGGGAGGTTATTGTGGTCTTGTGCAATCATCAGCTACACTGGGGTAGGAAATTTCAAGAAATTTTCCTGAGCACCACCTGTGAGACAGGGAATGTATCATCACTGGTGAAATAAAACTGGTTGGAACACAAGCTTGCCATCAAGGAGCAGGAGAGTGAACACAGGAAGGGCTATTGGAGCCCGGATCAGGGAGAACTTGAATATGAACTCAGGACTAAGGGATTTGCCCGATACTTAACCATTTAGAGTTTCAGACAGAGACCCAGGTTGCAACATAACTAGAAGTACCTTTTAGGCCGATGAATCTCATAGACAAATGAATACAGGAACCCAGTCATGAGGATACGTAGGAGGTTATTATAGTAAGTCAGAAAAAAAGTGCAAGAATGGAAAACAGATTTGTAAGTAAGTATTATAACAGGAGAGATCATCAGAATTTGGCAATTGGTTTGTTGACATACGCGCATTGGCAATGATTAATCCTTTGTGGACTCATAAGCTAAAATTATCTGCTTTTCAAAACATGGGAAAATCTGATTAAATAGTTATCCTCACCATTGTGTGTAAACACAATTATACTACAAAGACTTGATGGATGTATTTCAGGAGCACTGTGAGTAGGCTACGATTCTTGGCTTGATAAGAAAACCGAGGGATTAAAATAAAGATTTTTCTGGCAATTGAAACAAGCTTTGGAGATGATAGTTTTATTTTTAAGTCTCAAACAAAGCAAAACAAAATTAATCTGGTTACCTAGACTAGTAACATTCCAGAAATTGAGTGAGTGGAATTATTACTATTTCTCTCCTACTTTCACATCTTTATTTTAAATAGAATTTTATGCAAACAACAAAGACCTATAACTTATTTTTAAAATTAAAACTCAAATATTTTCAAGGGACAATTAGATTAAAAAATTTGCCTTAAATATTGAATCTTATACACTGTAAGCTTCGAGAAACTTTTATTCTTCTCTTCTAACCCTGCGAAAATAAACAAAATTTGCACCTTTCATATCAACATGTAAAAAATGAAAAAGATAGAAGTTGGGATGCCAATGCAAATACTGTATCAATATAATACAAGCACACTGAACTTCCGCCAACTTGGAGAAAGCATGCTTTTCACAGTGTTTCCAAACCCAGTGCCAGCACAACCCCCAACGCCAAGGGTAAAACTATAAAAACACACCCTAATCTGCAGTTCTGTCTGTCAGAGTCTAAGGACACATGGAGTGAATTAATATCATGGAAATTTCTGTTAAGAGGCATCACCTTCTATGGTAGGTGACAGAACCAGAGGGCAGTGATAAAATCACTGCTGAGGGAAGGCTCTGTCATTTATGTAGTCGGGTGATTCAAATAGGAAAACTAAGAGATGGCAAGTTTCCAAATTACTTATCTTCACAAGATATATAGACGCTGCCAAAAGAATCAGGCAGTTCAATGAAGCAATTGATCTTCCCTGAGCATGGCATGGTGAAGATCAAACAGTGGGTGGAATTTTTTCCCTACTTTTCATCTGGTCGGTGTGGTATACTATAGTCTGGTCAAAAGTCACTGAGGCAAGAACACTTCTGCACTGCTGGCGGGAATGCAAGCTAGTACGTTCCTTTTGGAAGGAAGTTTGGAGAACACTCAGGGATCTAAATGTAGACCTGCTGTTTGACCCTGTAATTCCTCTTCTAGGTGTATATCCAAAAGACCATAAATTGTTTGGAAACTAAGATATTTGCACCAGATTGTTCATTGCAGCTCAATTCATAATTGCCAAGTCATGGAAGAAGCCAAAGTGCCCACTGACTCATGAATGGGTTAATAAATTATGGTGTATGTATACCATGGAATACTATGCAGCATTTAAAAAAATGGAGACTTTACCTCTTTTATGTTTATATGGATGGAGCTGGAAAATATTCTTCTTAGTAAAGTATCTCAGGAATGGAAAAAAAATATCCAATGTCCTCAGTACTACTATGAAACCAGTTTATAATCACTCACACTTTCATATGAAAGATGAATCACAACTATATAGTCTAGGATGAAGGAGGAAAGGGGAGAGAGAGGGGAAAGGAGGGGATTGGGTCGGTAGAGGGAGGGTTAATAGAAGGAACACACCTATGGAGCATATTACAAGTTCAAGTTGGATCTATCAGGTGTAGAACACAAATGTCTTAACACTGTAATTGGGTAAATGAAGTGAAGGCTATGTTAATTAGTAGAATGTAAGCACTCCAATTTGTACAAATAATCAACACTTTGAAACCCATAATGGCATACCTGTATTCATGATCTATGTATAAATGACTTAATAAAAAAAAAGAACAGATTCTATTCAGTGCTCACGCATTGTCTATGAGGATGTTAGAGTTGTCTACTGTGCAAACCAACTTTCCTGAATATAGTGGAGGAAATTTTGAATTTAGTCCAAAAGTCTATTTCTTGGTCTAGATAAGTCTCCATTTAGGCAACATGAGAAAATTACCTAAATATTACTTTTTAAACAGAATAAAGAGAATTAAGCAAAATTAAGGCAAGTCTTTATTGGGAGTGGGGGGATGGGAGAAAGAATGGTAGTTTAAAAGTCTGTACCTTAGTGTTTTTAACAGAAAATTATCTAAAAGGAGTATCTAGAGCCACACTATGACATATTCAGTATTAGAGCCAGTTACAGAAATGCAGTTCAAATTTAAAATATGAAAAGTCACAGGAAACTTTGAATTTTGAACGATATCAGTGATGATATCACCAGATGCTGTTTAGTTCATTAGTTAGCAGTAGGGTCTCACTCATTCTGTCACCTGGGCTGTAGTGCAGGGGCATGATCATAGCTCACTGTCACCTTCAACTCCTGAGTGCAAGAGATTCTCCCACTTCAGCCTCTGGAGTAGCTGGGACTACAAGTGTGCACCACCATGCCTGGCTATTTCTTTTGTAGAGGTGGGGTCTCACTGTGTTATCCAGGCTGGTCTTAACCTCCTGCCAAGGTGATCCTTCCACTATGGCCTTCCAAAGTGCTGGGGTTATAGGCCTGCTTTGTAAATTTTTAATACTGAAAAACTAGAGGAAGGGTAATCACTGAGAGGAAAACAAGTACTTGTCAAGCATTTTAGGATCAGTGCCCTATACTTCTCTGACTTTCTTCAATTTCACCAAATTATTTAATTCTCGGTGGTGTAAGGAGAAGCCTATTATAACACTAGTGTTAGATAAACACATGATGGGTGATTTGAACAAGTCATGAAACCTTTCTGCCCACTTCTAATAGTTGGAAATTAGTAATTAGCCCCAAATATCACCTAATTCCTTATGACATAAAGTGTTATATCAAGTAACCAAAACGTTTTTAGATCTTGAAGTATTCTTTTGCCCCTCTGCTGCTTTGAAAACAAAAATATATTATGATGCCAGTTCAATCTTTTGTGTATTTATTCTCTTTATGTAAATTACTTGCCAGCAACTTTTTCTCTAACTATAAAAGAGAATACAGAGTTAATATGTCTTATATTTTTAAATAGCATCTGTCTGAAGAAATGAACTTTGCTTCAACTATTCCATTGTAGTTAATGTCACTTGTTTTATATATAATTCCATATAGATTCTGGGACTTTGGCATTAAGCTAATCGATACGATTCAGATAAAGGTTTTCAAAAGAGAAAGAAATCAATACCATTATGAATACTAACAATCACTGTTGAGCAGCATTTTACCCTGGGATACTATGGAATTTTCTTTCTTGGCCCTAAAAAAGATTATTAAAAACCATTTTTTTTTCAAAAAACAGTCAGAATTCCAAGTAACCAGGGAATATTAGATACAATATCTATCTTTTTTTTCTTTTCTTTTGCTTTCACGTAATGATTTCGCTTTATGCCCCTGCCAACTGGATCACAACCACAGAGTCAGTCGAAACTAATCCATCTTTTCTCTTGGAAAAGGTTATGAACTGTCCCCAACCACCAAACTTTCAGCAGACAAATTCGGAAAAAGCCTCTTTCAAGAGATCACCATCAGTTAGGAAGAGTTGGTGCTTCTCAAAGACTGTTCCATTTAATACCAGTCATCTAAACGTGATGGGGTGATTTTCATCCTCTTCTCAACCGTCTACAACCTGGTCACTGCAACATGAGAGAGAGAGAGATTACTCTTTTGCTCAAGTTTTCTGAGCTAAATCATCTGAGAGCTAATGTACAGGGAGGCAGGTCTTCAGAGCACATTGAATTCCTGACATATAATAAATGGGCTACCTTCTATAGAAACAAAACAATTTAAAAATGAATCAGCGTCCACAAAACTATCTTTATCATTATCTTTAAATTTCAATTTCTTATGTTTAGATAAGTTTTTCATCTTCCAAATTTGGTAGATAACCCAAAGTTCTAATAACATTCATACGGAGTCTGAACTGAAGGTTCTTCACAGAAGCTGAATTTAGAGATTCTGAATGGGAAAGGCCATGGAATTAAAGGACCTGGATTTTAGTCCTAAAGTCATTGCTAACTAGAAGCTCACTGAAAGCACTTCATTTCCTTGAGCTTAATTTTCTAAATATGCTAAATGAGAACAGGAATATCCCTTAGTCATCTCCCACATTAAAGGTTATTATGAGTGTTGGAGAAATTTGTGTAACTCTCTGCCTCTTGACTAGGCTATAAATACTCCTGTTTGAAAAATCCTTGAATCCACAGGATAAAAAACATGGCATCTTTATAGAGCATCAATTTTATTATAAGATTTTGTATAACAGTTGAAATAGTTTTTAATTTGTATTTCTTTATTAAAATGAACACTGCTGTGTCATGGATTTTGCCTAAACCCTTTAGATAAAATATGTCAAAGAATTTTACTTGGGGGAACTACTTTGGGCTATACGCCCAGAACTCTGATAGTAACCATTAATTATTATCTGCTGTTTGTGATTCTTTACTGGAAAAGTTTGATAAACCCTGTAAAAGGAAGTATTAGCATTTCAAAACTTCAAAATGCTCTAGGAATGTGTGTTCTTGGTAGTGATCTCATTAGTAATTTTTTCAAAAAAGAGGACCTCCTCAAAAACGGTTTTTATCTAACTTTTACCCTCTTCTGTTAACTTTACTATGATCTCCTATATATACTAATGTATTTTTTTGTTGTTGTTAGACCCATTGTCCAGTAAAACAAGTAGATGTAAGAAGCTAGACTGAAGAGGTTGACATAAATACCAGCCCCACTCCCAGGATTCCTTAGGGCAAAACTGGCTGGAGCAGAGCAGCAGATGGGGCGTGGCCTTTAGTTGGGCACACCCACCTCTGCCTCATTCTTTCCTTTTGGCTGCAACAGCACCTAACCATAAATCCCAGCGTAAATGCAGTCTCACTTTTCTAACAGATGTGGAATAGTTTTGACTAAGCACTATGAAAATTTCAATCAAATGAAAACAGAAGTTCTGCAGACTGTGTTGTGTGTTGGGAAGACAGTAATATAATATTTTCTTTAGTGCTTTTAATATAAAATCAAAATTTAGGGCTGGGCACATTGGCCTTACACTCTGGGAGGACAAGGCAGAAGGATCCCTTGAGCTCAGGAGTTCAAGATCAGACTGAACAAGAGCAAGACCCTGGCTCTACTAAAAGTAAAAGTGGTGAGCTGGGCATTATGGGGGGGTGGGGGGGCTGGTAGTCCCAAGTACTCAGGAGGTTGAGGCAGAAAGATCGCCTGAGTCTAGGAGTCTGCAGTTGTTGTAAGCTAGGCTGATGCCACTGCACTCTTGCCTAGACAACAGAGTGAGACTGTCTTAAAAAAACAAAATCAAACGTTAGGGATCCCAACCACGTGAGAGGCAAGAATAACATTGTGCAGCTAATATCTAGCTGCCTTATTCCTTTATAAAGCACAGAGTAAAACCTCTGGCCTTCCTCTAGTCTGTGTAAAACTTCACAGAGTGCATCCCATAAGTTAATTTCACTTTTGGTTTCATCTTACTTTAGTTTTTTTCTTTCCTCTGATTTTTTCACTATTTTTTACATTTTACCATATATCCGTGTGTGGGGGGGGGTGTACTATATAGAAGCCTTGAATAATGTAATACATATCATAATTTTCTTTTTTATTATTTTGTCTATATAGACTATAGACCTGTGATTAGAGAAGATAAAGGAAAAAAATGTGTTTATAAATTGGTTTCATATTAGGGCTGAGTACATTGGATACTTTTTCTTCCATTCTTGAGATACTTTGCTAAGAAGAATATGTTCCAGCTCCATCCATGTAAACA
>CAUYRH010077196.1:0-19613 GCA_963574655.1 Perodicticus potto
TTTACTCGTGAATGATGTATGCAGGGATCGACTCCTATAACTTTAACAGCTGTAGAAGAAGACAAGATAACAGGAAAGGGGACTTCCCAAGTTGGGGTCAGGGAAGGTGAATTAGAGGGAAGAGTTTTGATCATGACTAGATCTCCAGGAGGGAAACGTTCCTGTTTTAGTTAGTATGTCCCTCCCCAAAAAGGGAGCAGGACTTTCAGGCATGATTAGGGAGGCATGAGAGAACAGCAAGTCATCTCAAATGCAGCTTAAAGACTGGGAGAAAAATTTAGAAACCAGCTTTCCAGATGCCCCCTGTATAGTTATGGATTTGGGAGATGAAAGACCAGAATTAGAGAGAAGTACAGAAAAAGTTGCTCCAGTGTCCAAAAGAAATTTTCTCTCCTGGCACTCTGCTATAAGGCAAACCTGGGGCTCTTGAGGGGTGATGACACAAGCTGGAGCCATGAGAATTTGTATGGGCCTCAGTTTCATCTGCTTCAAAACTGACACATTAATAACATGAAGTTATGCAGTTGTTTTGAGGATTAAATGAGATATACATCAATTTCTGTGTTCAAGACCAGGAACATCTTCGGTTCTATATAAATACCAGGTATAAAGAGAGGCTGGGAAGCCTCACAGAGACCATCTAACTACTTGCTTTGTCCTCTTTGGGAAAAAGAAAAATCCCTGCTGCATTTATGTGATGTAGTCTGATAACTCTTCATATCTCCAGACAAGTAGACTCTTAAATTAAGTGAGCCAGAATTTTGTGTTCAATTTTCCCCTTCCCTTTTCCTTGGGTTGTAGCTGGGTCTGTCCCCTGGCTGAAAGTATAACCTACAAGGGGGCACAGTGTAGCATCGAAAACACCTGTTTTTTGAGAGTGACATGAAGGTACTAACTTGGCATGGAGGAGGGTGACCGTGAGGCCACAGGTTTACCAGTTGAGAAGGTTCGGGAGTAAAGCCCACAGGTGTCTTTTTGAGAGTTTGTGGTGACTCCTTAGCACATTTTGGATATTCATCTGCCTCTGCTTAACCGTCATTTCCTGGTCCCTGCTTTGCTGTGGACCCTGTGGGGGTCGGGGATTAGCTGCAGCAGCCCAGGTGACTGATTTTCCCGTACCAAGAAGGCTGGCTCTTGGAAGGACGATGGGAGCCCCAGTCACCTGGGCTTGCCCTCTCAGTCACTGTAGGATCTCACTGAGGACTTGTAAATGCTGCCAAACAGTGCCGTGCAGGACCAGGCAAACCCTGCATTTATTCCTGAGGCCCTGTGGTGGGTTCATTTGCCAGATGTGTCCCCACTAAAGATTCATGCACATGGGGGATTCTGCGCTGCCATTTTAGAATCATCACTCAGTAGCATAGCATGAATCTGGGTCTCTCTGATTTCAAAACATGGCTGCCCTTTGACCTGGGAAGGATTTTTTCAGTATCCTGATCACCTCCTGTCACCCTTCACGGAAAGACTCGCCATCTCAGAGGCTCATTATCCTGTTCCTGAACAAACTGGATTTCTTTTCTTATTTTATTTTATTATCTTTATCATTAAATCATAGCTGTGTACAATGGTGCAATCAAGGGGTACAATGTGCTGGTTTCATATACAATCTTAACTATTTTCATCAAACTGATTAGCATAGCCTTCCTGGCATTTTCTCAGTTATTATATGAAGACATTTGTATTCTGCATTTAGCAAGGTTCGCCTGTACCCTTCTAAGATGCACCGTAGCTGTGGCCCCACCGCGGAGGGAGAGTAACAAACTGGATTTCTATGGGCAGAAAACACATCTATTTAACTTTTATTAAGGACTCATGTTGATTAATCCATTCATAGGTTGATGGGCATTGGGTTACTTCAACGACTGGGCAATTGTGAATTGACTACCATAGGGTACTATTCAGCCATGAGAAAAAATGGAGACTTTATATCTTTCGTGTTTACCTGGATGGAGTTGAAACACATTCTTCTTAGCAAAGTTATCTCAAGAGTGGAAAAAAATTATCCAATGTACTCAATGTGAAACCAATATTATAAACAACTACATGTTCACACAAAAGATAAAACAGAAGCATAGTCTCGTGAAGTGGAGGGGAAAGGAGAGAGAAGAGAGGGCAATTGGCCGGATCTCACCTAATATGCACAATGTGAGGGTGTTCAGCACACCCCCGGGGTGAAGGGCTCAACTATAAATTGAACTTTACCTTAGAATTGAAAACAATGTAACCTAAACATTTGTACCCTCATATTAATTTGAAACAAACAAAAAAAGAACTAATGCTGAAACATCCAGTATTCTCCAGAGAGCTCTTTCTCTTTGGCCTCATCTGTAATTTATGTATTAATTAATCTTTAAATGGAGTCTCCCAGAGACTTTGCCAGACTTCTCTCATCCACCTCCCCACAAAGAGATGAAATTATTCCCTGAGTGTCTTAGATCACAAAACAGTACCTTTTGGAAATGAAAAGATAATATTGTTTATGTATGAGGATGAGAGAATTACTTTACTTGTCTGTAGTAACACTGATTAAGCTGAAATGTCAGAGATAATGTTACAGTTAATAAATGTTATACATATTCAAGTCTGCCTAAATACTGAACATTGTAACACATGCAGGAATACCCACATCACCACGCCATGTGTACTATAAATGAGAGTTACGTTGGCGATGCCCTCAGGGGTTATTTTGTCACTTGGACTTTTCCAAACTAGATACACTGGTACTGTTATGAGAAATGGCTTATGATTTGGAAAACGTTTTGTGAGCTGTAGTTGCATTTTGTAAATCAGAAAGTGGGGTAGGGGTACAGTGTCAGGGTGTACATGAGAAAATGCAGAGTCAGAGGTCAGCATGCTGTTGAGTCTGGTGAGAGGCAGAGGGAGGGAAAACCGGCCCGGCATCCTTCATCCTTCCCTCCCATAGCTTCACAAAGGTTGATGGTGGCACTTGCTCTTCTTCATAAGAGAAAATGTAGCTGAGGCCTGTTTTCTCAGTGGGTGTCCTCTGGCAAATGGCTGGAACTTCGTTTTTTCCAAGGAGCAGAATGCATAGAACATGACAGGTAGGAACACAGAAGAAGCAGCATGAGGGCAGCAGGGTGTGCACCTGGCTCAGGGTCATTGACAACGGAAACCAAGACTACAGCCTGCCCTGTCTACCCTCCCAGAAGTCAGGTCTCCATTTCCAAGGAAGGACTGCCCCCTTGTTCTGGCCACAGGAGGCCTTTGCCTGTTTGGTGTCCACCCACCACATCTCCCTAGATACTCTGCACTTTGCTGTGATTTCCCAGTTTCCAGAAAGAGTGTGGGGTTCTATAGCCCTAAACAGACAGGCGCAAGACCTCACCCTGCCACGCTGGATGTTTGACGGTGGGCTAGCTTTTCACCTCGAGGCTGCTCCAGGACTTCTTCTCTTTCTGCTGTGGTGATTATATTTAATCAGTAAGCTAATGTCAGTCAGGCACCTGGCAAGTCACCTGGCTCAGAGCAGGCACTCACTTCTCCCCCATCCTCCAAGCTGATGGGCCGTGCATTTTTACAATATCAGGAAGGGGGATTTTCTTCTCTTCCCCCATCATCCTTGTTTCTCTTGCCTTTCGAGCCCCAGTCTTTTTTTTTAGATAGGGAGCAAGCAATTTGTTTCCTCTGTCCCTAATACGTGGATGGAGCAGTGCAGAGCTTAGCTAAAAAGGAGGAAGCTGGCTGAGGCATGGTTCCCAGATCAGAGCAGATCAGGAGGTGACTCTCTCATGTTCCAGCTCCACAATGGAATGTCTGTGACAGCCCAGCTACCGCCTCCCCCCAGACAGGTAGCTCATCGTCCTGAGAGAATTCTAATTCGGCTGGATTTTACCAGCAAATGACGGTAACAAAGAAAGGATATATTAAAGTGTGCATTAGGGATCGTGGTTACTGTAAATTACATTCTTTGAAATCTCATTTAGATCCAAGAACTTCCAGACTGCCTTTGAAAGGCTCTGAGGATTAATCCTTTCGGAGCAATAGAGCATCAGTGATCATTTGGAAAAGTAATTATGCCAAATTTAATTATCATGCATGTACATTTCATCGGCATCATCGTGCACACCCCGAAGATGGTCAGGAAGGGACTGCTCCAGCACGGGCCCTTAACTGAGGAACGCGATGCAAAATTAGACATGTTGTAATTGAACGTCACTTAATAGGAAGCAGGATGGATGCAGAGACCGTGGATGGAGCAAATGGAGGGGGCGTTTGGCCCACTCAGCAGTGGAGATATTTGGAAAGGCTTTTCAGTGTTTTCAACATATTGGAGAGCAACAAACGACATTTCAAGTAGGCTGATGAAAGTGTTTTTTTGTCTAAAGCATTTCTTTTGTTCTCTGTTCTTGTGGTATCTTCCCCTCTTGTGAACTGCAGGGTTAGGATTCCGTTTGGAATACTCAAGGAAGCTGTGGAACAGGGCCTTTGCGAGTGTGTGTGTTTTGAGGGGAGGTGGGGGCCGTGGCACGGGACTGAATGGTGAACAGATGGACCGAGGCAATTTGGACCTCGAGGTATTCACAGCTTGTTCTGGTGGACGCTGACCTGCTAGGGGCCCGTGTCAGGTTTGTCCGCCACCTGGCCCTGGCTGGCTAACACCTGTTAGAATTCACTGTCTTTGCTGCTTCCTTGGGGGCCTCCTCCATGACCCCGGGTTGGGTCGGCTGCCCTGCCCTTGCTTGCACAGCACAACAGTGTAATTGCTAATTTATATGCTTGTTACCTCTGTATATCATTGGCACTGTGAGAGCAGTGACCTTGTCTTCTGGCTCAGCACTGGCTCTCTGGTCTTCATCACAGCACCTGCATAGAACGGGCTCAGTAAATATTCCTTTTAATGGGTTATCAAAAACTACAAAGAACAAGAGCCAATTCCTGCTCTCTACATATTCCTGACTATCCCAAAGGTTAAGCAAGTAGCCAGCAAAGCTGCTCATCTTTGGTTTGCGGGTGTAATAAAATGATTATTGTTTAACACATGACTCTTCCGTTTGATGTGTGCCCAGGAGCCCACTGCTTAGTTTCTCTGGGGCAAAGTGAGGATTGTAAAACTGGCGACAGGCATTGCAGAGTGGGTAAACTGAGACAGTGAGGGGCAGGTACTCCATTCTTCCTGAGATACCCATAAAAAGTTAATTTTGTGTTTGCTCAGCTGGAGTATCTTCATCTTTCAAAATGTTGGCCAAGAATTCATCAAAGACACAAAAGCTAAAGAGGTAACATTCTTTAGATTAGAAGTACCATTTTTGGGTTCTCAATGCCATGGTGCAAAAGCCACATCTCAGGGGGCTGAGTGTTTCATAGGCAGATCTGCAAACCTTGAAGAAGTTCCTTCTAACTTGAGCTTTCAACTGAGAACCCCACCACTTCAGGTGGAGTTCCAAGACCCTGATGGGGTTTTCAGTGGGAGAGCCGCAGCTTCCCTTGGCAGGACTGTTTCATGAAGCCCAGGACCCACAAACTGCTGCAGCTGAGCAGAGAGCGGCTACTGTACAGGGAATCCAGGTATAACGCCTACCCCATGGAGCTTGTAGAGGGAGATAAAACATGAAAATTAGCGAGGTTGTGCTTGAGAAATCATGGAATGTGTTACAGAACATGCTTATTGTTGATTTCTATCTCACCAGCTAATTTGGTGGCTGCAAACAGTCTCAGATGCTTTCCCAAAACACAGCAGGCTGATGATAAAAGTGTGCAGGGCTCTTTGTCCCTTCTGCTGACTTGCTCTAGTTTACCTGGCAGTAAATGATTGTGGTAAACTCAAAATGACCAAGGGGAGCGAACTAAATTGTTTTGGAAGTGGCCAGCGTGCCAGGTGGCGTGCTAAGCAAATTATCTCATTTTACCTTCATTTAATCCTTCGTCTCGTTTTTCCAATAACCTGGGGAGTGGGTACTATCTCCATTTATAACTGAGCTGCTCAAATCATGCCAATAATCATGACAATGACGATGATGATAATAGCAACTAAAATCGATTGACTGCTCGCCATACAGCAGACATTGAATGAAGTTGAATCATATAAAATTGCCATTCGTATAGGTCGAAAACAATTGAATGTCAACACTTCCCATGTATCTCATTTGTGGCTGAATTAACTGAAGTCAGACAGAACTAACTGACTCCAAGTTTCCTGTTAATATAACACCACCTTTCAAAGAGGTAAAATAGAGTGCTGCTAACAACAATGGATGTCAGAATGCTTTTTACATATTCATAACAACAATTGTTACTATGAAGGGCCCCACTGAGAGAGCTGGGCCTGGAGACTTGAGCACGGTGGTGGGGCTGTAAGGAAAGAGAGATCAGGTCCCCAGGCAGCATCATTTGGGGACTCTTTCTTTCTTGCATTAATTCTTCACCTGGCATGGCAGGGTGCCCTCAGAGGTGGAAGACGCTTTTTCTGCATTAGGTTTAAAATGTCATCACTAATTAGCTAGGATGGCAGGCTAGGGCGTTGCAGTACCAAGCCTGGGGATTTAACTTTATAGACATAAAATTGAAGGGAAAAATACATTTTCCAAACTCATTTTAAAAATAGTTTCCCTTGGAAATTAAAACCATTAAATGTACATCATTATGCAGATCAGTATTCATGCTTTAAAGAAACATAATTTTGCCTTCACTTAATTTGTTTCTCCAAGACCTAATCGTGGATTAGATAAAAAGTGTTATTTTTCTATCACTGTGCAAATCGTCTTTTACCACCCAGGAAGACAGTTTTCTCTGGTTAGCGAAGGTTGTTTCCATGCAGTGATCAGTCAAGGAAACGTCAGGGTGATGTACTCTGACATGGAGTTGGTTGTTCATGAAGACAAAGAAACCCAGCAAGCGTGATCCTTTGCAGGAAGACAGAATGATGGGGACCAAGCTGGGTGGGGTTGCCTGTCTTCACCCAAGAGCAGGTGCGTTCAGCTGCCCGCCCAGGCCCTGGGCTTGGCCAAAGGCTCTTCCAAGACCCAGCACCAAATGTCTGTGGCCATCAGACCCGGCTGCCTGACACAGAGCACCAGGATGACAGGGAGAGGAAAAGGCACTCGGGGACCTCAAGGGACTTCCAGAAGATGAAGCCTCATTAGATGTCAGGGCAAGACTCAGAGATTGGAGCTGCTCTGACTAGAGTGTCACATGGGCACTTCCATCACATTTGCTATGTCTGAGATATGGTTTTCAGCACTTTGTAAACTTCATTTACTCCTCACAACAATTCTACAAGGCGAGTGCTATTATTACCTCCACTTTATAGATGAAGAATTTGAAGCACCTGAGGGTGAAGTAGCCGGTCTCCCAGTAAGCAGTGAGAGGGGGCCAATTTGGCCAGAGTCTACGCCACCAGCTTTGACAGCACCACTGTACAAACTTGCGGTGCCAACAGGGTGCTCGCAACTCCACCAGGGTCACAGATGCCTGGAGGCCCATAATCCTCTCTACAGTGCTAGAAGAAGATGGGCCTGGGTGAGCTGCTGTGCTGATGGGTTCCTAGTATCCACACAATTTCGTAATACCCTCCTCTTGAATCTGGCCTGACCTGTGACCTGCTTTAATCCATAGTATGTGGCAGAATTGATGCAGTGACAGAGCTTCAGACCCCTGGAAGCACTTCATTCTGCCCTCAGGGGAAAGCCTGCTGCTGTATATCCAGTCTGATTCCCCTGAAGCCACCATTCTCAGCCCTAAAGAGAAGCTATTATGTAAGGAAACCAAAGCTCCAGCCAACGACTCTGCCGAGCTGATAGCTCATAGCCCCACCTACTTGTCCTCCAAGGGAGAGAAGGAGCTTCCCAAGCACCAGTGGTTCTCCTTGGCTGATGGCTCATGGCACAGAGATAAGCTATCACCAAACTCCGTCCAAATTGGAAAAGCAGGAGCAAATAAATAATATGTTTGAAATGATTGTTGTTTTAAGTTAAGAATTCTGCAGCTGTGTGATGGTGCAGCAAAAGACCACTGAAATAGTTATCAAGTTCACGTTCCAGAGAGGAATATCTAAGGTAAAAAGAGGCTATGGAACTTGTCCCAAACGATGTAGATGGGAAGTGGCAGGTGCGTGTGAAGAAGAGTCAAGGCATGTGAGTGCAGAGGGGCCTGTTTACTGCCATTCTCTGCTCCCTTATTGGTGTGTTTGCAAGGTTTTCCTCGCTGTCTGGGTAGCCCAGCCTGTGTGAGGCCGCACAGAGAGTATCACGTTACATGGAAGAGCTGGCCCTTCCCACCTTGCCCTCCTGTTGTGGTTGGAGCTTACACTTCCCCTTAGAATACTTCTCAACACAGGAGCATGCTGCGGTGTTCACTGAGCTCTAGAAACGTACCAGATGGTTTTAGTAGGCTGGTCATATAATTTTATAGCAGGTAGGGATGGTTTCTCTCACCTCGTAGAGATTTAAGTAATTTTCTCAGATTCACACAGCATGTTTGGAGAACTAGAGTTTGAACCTGGCTCAGCTTAGCCGTCATGCACTGTACATGGACTAACCCAGCCTCCCCTGCCCAGGCCTGCTCTTCCACATCTCCAGCAGGCTGTGTCATGCTATTCAGGCTGTTGCTGAATTCTGTTCAAATTGAACTCCCTCTTCGCCTTCGCTTGAACTCCCTCCTACTCTTCCATCAAAATAAAGGTCGACCACTATCCTGGAGATCCTTTGAACCGTTTGTAAGCAGAAACCATTGTGTCTGCTTTCCTGTGCATGCTGACTCCCATAGTGGGCAGATGGGGGCATTTAGCTCAGTGGAAGTGACACTCGGGCACATGGATGACTGCCTGTATATATACAATAGCCCCCTCCTATCTGCTGCTTTGTGGTTAACCAGGGTCTGAAAATTGGTAAATTCTGGAAACAAACACTTCATAAGCTCTCAACTGCACGTCACTGAGTAGTGTGATGAACCCTCGTGCCATCCTACTATGTCCTGACCAGGACATGAATCATCCCTTTGTCCAGTGTTTCCACTCCACAGATGGCACCTGCCCATCGGTCCCTTCCTGGCCCCCTCGGTTATCAGATCAACTGTCTCCAGATTGCAGTGCTTGTGTTCAAGTAACCACTATTTGACTTTATAATGGCCCCGAGGTATAAGAGCCGTGATGCCACGGCAATTCGGATCTGCCAAAGAGAAGCCAGAAATTGCTTCCCTTCAGTGAAAAGGTGAAAACTCTTAACAAGGAGAGAAAAGAAAATTATTATATGCTGAGGTTGCTAAGATCCATGGCGAGAATGAATCTGCTATCTGTGAACTTGTGAAGAAGGATAAAGAAATTCATGCTACTTTTTCTGTCACACCTCAACCTGCAAAAGTTATGGCCGTAGTACGTGGTAAGTGCTGAGCAAAGATGATAAAAGTATTGCATTTACGGGAAGAAGATATGACTAGAAATGCGTCCCGAATGACAGCGGTTGGGTTCTGTGCTATCGGTGGCTTTAGGCATCTACTGGGGATCTTGTGACGTAAAGTATCCCCCTTGTATCGGGGGGACTATTGCATGTGGGTGGTGGGTGACAGACAGCAGGTGTGGAGAGGGTGGGAGAGAGAAGTCACCCCAGTGAGGGAAGGTTCTGAGCTACTTCCGGCAGGGTCCAGTGTGTGGCAGGGTCTCAGGGTTTCCTTTGCATCTGTGGAAGGGACTCTGAGAGGTCAGGGTATCGCCCCTTTGTTGGATGACTGAGGTCCAGGGTCAGGGCAGAGGCCTGTGTAATTCACAGAGGAAGTTCATCCCAGACTTTCCCCTCTAGGTCACCAGAAAATTGGGTCCTTGGACACCCGGAAGTCAGAGCCCCCCCCATATGTGTCTTGGGTCTGCTTTGCCTTCTGACTCCCTGTAGAGGTGCCCAGACGTGTAAACAGAAGTGCCCTTCAGGACCTGAGCGGTGAGAGCGGCACCATCCCCTGCCGCGAGAGGTTCTCTGAGGACAGCCCGCGCCCCGTGGCCGCGTGAAGCTGCTATTTTCCCTTCCAGAAAAGAGACTATTTGTGATGGGGCTGCATGCATTTTGGTTGCATAGTTTGTTTTCTTACATTTTCAAAGATGAAAATGTGTCCTTCACCCAGAAAGGGTGCAATGCACCTGTTAGGGATCATTTTGCTCATCCCCTTCTTCTCCCTCCCAAATGCTTAATTTCAATGAGGTTTTACTTCCTGTGTGCAGACACGCGCTGATCGATTAGTTCCAGTTTGGTATTGAGTACGTGTGGTGTTGGTTTTCCCACTCTTGTGATACTTCATTCAGAAGAATGTTCTCCAGTTCCATCCAGGTTGTTACAAAAGATATTAGATCGCTACTTTTTTTTTAATGGCTGAATGTAACCCATGCTATACATGTACACATACCACATTTTATTAATCCACTCATATATTGGTGGGCACTTGGGCATCTCTGTGATAATAAATTGCGCTGCTGTAAATATTGAGTGAAAGTGACTTTGTGATAGAATACCTTTTTTTCTTTGGGATAAGTGCCCAGTAGTGGGGTGGCTGGATCAAATCGTAGGTCTGCTCTTAGTTCTTTGGGGTATGTCGATACTGCTTTGCATATGAATGATGAATGAGCATATGAAAAATTGCTCAGCATCTCCAATCATCAGGAAAATGCACATCAAAACCACCATGAGATAGCACCTAATTCCAGTGAGAATGGCTCTTCTTAAAAAGTCCCAAAACAACAGATGCTGGCGGGGATGCAGAGAGGAAGGGACAGTTACACAGAAGAGACCTTTGCTTTACTCTGGGATTTGGGGCTGGCCATGTCTTGCTTTGATCAATAAAACATGGTGAGAAGGACATTGCTGAAGTTCTGGAACCTCAGGAAACCCTGCAGCTTCCGCTTTGCTGCTCTCTTAGACACTTCCCTGAGCTAGTTGGGCCCAGGATGGAGACCACATGGAGAGAAATGTCAAGTCATCTCGGCCGACCCAGCTCAACCCTCCACACTCCTGATCTTCCAGCTGAATGAAATCCCAGTTATAAGCCCCATTAGGTCACTGAATTATTAGAACTCATACTTTCTAGCTGTTTTAAGCCAGTAGGTTTTAGGGGTGGGTTTATTTTGCTGCAACAGGTAACTGAAACACTTGCCTAGGTGCAAGGAAGTCTGGGGTCCTAGGCCCCTTTCTAGCTGCCTCCCTAGCTGCACAGGAGAATGGGTGACTCAAAAACATGCTTCCTAAGGGATAATGGGCTGGTGCGAAGAAAAGGCTAAATCCTCAGAAGCACATGATCAAGCTGCTTCACATACCAAGAGGGCTGTCACATGCCAGAAAGACTAGCTTGACTCCAAGTCAACCCAAGCTCTTAAGGAAAAATTGTAACAATGATAAAAATAAGTTGAATACCAGCGATATGCCAGTCATTTTATATGCAGCCTACTCTAATTCTGTAAATAACTTTTTCAGGTAAGTAGATATTAATTTCATTATTTTTGTAGGCGAAGACTTAGAAACAAAGATAAGTCATTTGCTCAAGGTCACATTGTCTGCAAGGAGAGGAAATAAAATTTCAATGGATGTTTAACTCCCAGTCCCAGCTTCTATGTCTTAGGCTTTCTTGTGTCCCTCTTGGCTCATTGACTACAACTGCAGGAAAAGGGGGACTTTCGGGGAAAGTGGTATCTCTGGGCACAGCATCCTCTCTTTTACCACCAGGGCTTTATTTATGACCTTTCCTTGACCAGCATGGCCTTTATGTCATCCTCTGTCTGGGGAAATCCTATTCGTTCTTTAACTTTAGCATAATTCCTCACTCTCTTGTCGCACATTTCCCTAGTCTCCTAAGCTCAGAGGAGACACACTTTTCTCTGTCTCCCATAGTGTATCCTACAAACCCTCTTCTCACATGTAACTCACGATTTTAATTGCTTTCTTTCATTTACCTGTTTCCTTTCCAAACCATACATTTCTCTAAGACTGGGTCTGTGCTTCATTCATTTTTGTGACTCGTGCCTGCCAGTTTCTGGCATGTGTCAGGCTTCAATAAATGTTGGTTTAATTAAGGAATATATTGGTGATTTAATAGAAGGAACGACTCCGTGAACCACTGCTCAGATTGAAGAATGACAGTTCTGGTGGAATTGAGTTTCCTCTCTGCCCTGCCGTCAGTTGAGCATCCTGGTTGTCCTTTAGTCTGGTGGCATATGGATTGTGGCTTCATACGGAGATTTCACAAGCTCAATGATGTCCTGAGATGGTCACATCATTGGGTGATGGAGGATAAAATTATAAAAATTATTTACAGTTTTGTTTACCCTTGAGAAAGAAATTAAACCTTCTAATATTTTGCTATGTGGCTTGCCACTGGTGCTGTAGGGGAACAGCTCTGCTGGGACCCCCTGATGATCTTGCGTGTTTCCAGATGGGCCATGCAGGCAGAAGCCTGAGTTGTGCTAATGGAAGTGTTGGCACGTCACCTGGAGATGCTCCCGAAGGTGAGGGGATGGCAGGCCTGTGAGGAGCTGCTGGGAGGCGTCTCTCTCTCCCCTCCCGTTTCCCCTGCGAGGCTGTTCTGACGCGGTTTCCTGTGCTCCTCAGATTCTGATAAAGTGAGAGGGTTCTGCCTCTCAGGACAGAGCTGCAGGCTGCACGGCCTCTCAGGTGAAGTCTGAAATTGGCTCCTCAGCAAAGTGGTTTCCCTGGCGTCACAGTCATCCACCGTTTTGTTTCAGTGTCATCTTTTGTAGGGTGTGGGAGAAGGACTCAGGGAACTGACACATTTGGCTGCTCTGCCTTTCTCCGTCTGCAGGGAATAAACTGTCTAATATGAGAGTGGCATGTCATCCCTTTATCAGCCAAATCCTTGTCTCCTGTGTGCTCGGCAGTGCCCTCGCCCTGTCCCCACATCAGTCTGCCCGCGTGCCACGCAGGGCAGAGCTTCTCTGATACTTGCAATACAGGGTCACCTTTTTTTTTTTTTTTATTTCTCATCTGCTACCAACACATATTTTCAGAGCATAATAAAATGAATTTCTAAAATATAAAACGAAATAAATGATATACAAAACACAAGCCCTTCCCTTTTTGAGTTAAATGAGATTACACAGTGTGATCCGTCAAGTTGTATGTATAAACACACATAGATGTTTATAAAGTTACTTTTGATTCCTCATCTCATTGAGGACTGGAAATAGTTTGAAGGCTGATACTGGTCCACGGATCACACTCAAAGCAGCACTGAAGTGTGGAATGTGGGGTACCCTACGGGAAAAGTGGGGATTCCAGAACATAGAGGGTTTGTCAAAATGTTTAAGTGTTTATTTGACTTTAATAGATTGTAATGTATTGTCATTCATATTTACCTGGAAAAGGAGTTATGGATAACACTGAGTTTTAACTAAAATATCTCTTTGAGGGTTAGAAAAAAATAGGCTAAAAGTTACCTGTGAATGATGAACAGGTGGAAGACGATGCTGTGAAGGCTGACATAGCAAACAGCATGGAAATGGTGTGTGTGAGTGGACATTTCCCCAGATTTTATTCTGAGATCCTTGTAAGCCATGATATGAGGTGAGAACAATGACAATATATCCTGATATTGAAAGTTGATTTACAGAATTCCAAGTTATCAACCAAACTATTTAAAATATCAAATTAAACTCATAGCGGTTAATAGTAAACCTTGTGTTAAGTATGTAGTAGGCTTTAAAATATTCATTAATGAAAATATGATTTCTCAAAAAAATAAAAGAAAAAGAAAATATGATTTCTCAAGTTTGGAAAGATACTTTACAATGATTTATCGGATGTGTATCTCTACTTGTAAAAACCTATTTTGTGTATATTTTAGAACGTATACAATATGTTAGTATATATAGACCCATTTGTAAATAACCATTCATATATTGATGTGAGGCATAACATTGTTTCACTGGGGTATTGTTCAGGAAATGGACTGACTATGGCATGGCATGAGATCATCTCCAAGGACTTCCAAAGGTGGTCACCTTTCAATTTTTACCCTACAAGGGCAAGTCAAGATCTCCGGACTCTCTCTAGTTGGAGTGTGCCTCCAAGAGTACGAGCTCAGTGCCAGCCCTGGGACGTGTTTCCCACCAATTCTAACTCATAAAGGGCCTGAGGGCTGGGACTGTATGTGCTTTGGTCTTGTACCAATTACAAGGATCATAAAGACACACTCCAGAGGCACATCGACTCTCTCTACAGTTTGTCTATTCCAAACTTCATTAAAGGATGTGGATTAAAGAAAGGCCATTTCGTGGCTCAGCCCTGACTGGTCAGAGCAGTCTGAAAGCACAGGCCTGGGGACAATTACCTTCAGCTCGTCATTGACTCGGCAATACAAGTCCACATCCCTGGGCTTGCATAAAATTATTTGAAATCAGGCTTTATTTAAAATTATATTTTGTTTTTCTCATTATAAAAGCAAGTCAAGCTAATTATAGAACATTTTAAAGATGTACTTTAGAAAGAAAATATTCAGGGATAAATTTCTCACTTAAATCATTATGAACGTTTGGATTTATCCATCCACCTTTGTGTTATCCCGAGACCATCTATTTGTGTATACGAGCTTGGACAATTGAGTTTGTGAACGCATCCTAGACACAATGCTACCTACCTCATTGCTGAATATCACTATGGTGGCCTTGGAAGTCCTCCCCTTGGGAAGCAGTGCACTGATGCCAGCACCTACTCCACCTCTCAAAGCACTTTTTTCCGAGGATGAGCTCATGAACTTAATCATCAGACCTCATAGGACAATGACAGTTCTGATGGCCATCCCAGAAAAAGAGCTCCAAAATTGCTTTGAAGGGAGGATCAGTTGCTGTCATTTTGTGCATAGCTTCTCAAGGGGGATCTCAGCAATGAGATATGTCTTAATTGTCTGACCTTGTATATAATAATACATTTATACATACATGTATAATATTAAATATATAAATGGTTGTAACAGGAATATATATTTATCTTTTTGGTTTTTTAAAAAATATATATAATCTTGATTCCCTGCTTTTTATCTATACCGATCATAAAAGCCACTAAAGGGATTGAGCTCTACTAATTTTTGGTCCTGGGGTTTCCTGTTTGGTGTATTAAATGGGACCAAACTGAACAGCTAAAGCCATGTGGAATCAGTGAGGGGAGGAGAAAGGAGAACCATCTCAGTGGGATGACAGCAGACCCAATTTTCTCTAACTTTCAGCAGCAGTCTGTTCTGTTCTTCTTTTTTTAATTTACCTTAAAATAATTTTGTTATAATGTATTTTTTATTGCAAATTAATATGAGGGTACAAATTTTTAGACTACATAGTTGTCACTTCCAGGGTCAAGTTACAGTTGTAAAAGAGCCCCTTACTCAGAATGCAATACTGTTTCTGATGTCACCTTTGTCTTCTGAAGACCTTCCCAAACTAGTTCTCAGACCCACCCTCGGGGAAGAGCTTCTCAGAGCCAACCTGGCTCTACCCTAATATCTGCTTTCTTCATTTGCAAGTGACTTGTCTCACTTATAATATCACTACCAATAGAAGGGAGCCTGTCACCAGGGCAACCAGAAGAGGTGCCTTTGTAATTCAGACTCAGCCAGACTTTCTGCTCCACTTGGTTGGGCTCTCACACTCTGTTGCCTTTCCGCTCTCTTGAGATTGCAAGAATATAAACATCCAGTGTCTCCTTTCCGCTCCTATCCTTTTCTCTCAGGGCCTCTCCTCAATTAGCCAACACAGGGAAATAGAATGGAATTCTATTCCCACCAACTAAACATTTCTACAACAGTTATAAGATTCTACCCAACATTACTATTACTACCTAAAATTAAGGATCAATCTAATGTTAATACAATCTCATAATCATTTTTAATGCTGCCGAATGCGGTATTCAGGAGGTGGACCATCACTACTTAATAATTCTTATATAATTGAATTTCAAGTGATTTTTCTTTTTTTTTGTTTTTGTCACTATGTTTAGTTCTCTGATGATCACCTTTGTGTGTAACTTTTGTTTTTGTCATTAACAAAAACATAAGAACATATCGAAGCTTTTGCTCAGGAAAGTTCCCTAGAATTGAAATTACTGGTCAGGAGGTATGTTTGAGCCGGGCACAGTGGTGCTTGCCTGTAGTCCCAGCTAGTGGGAAGGCCTATGTGAGAGGATCACTTGAGGCCAGGAGTTAGAGACCAGCCAGGGAAACATAGACTCCATCTCTAAAAAATAAAAATCAATAAATTAATTAATTAATAAGAAGTATATTTGTTATGCTCTTGATGGAAACTGCTGTGTTGCCTTCCACAAGTAACTTTGCCCTGTATTAATATTACGCTCATTTCAGTGTCATCACTGGGTATTTCACTTTCAAAAAATTTTATAAGGAAGAAATAGGATATCACTACAACTTGCCTTTTCTGTGTTACTAGATTGAACGTATCCCTTGCTTGTTAAGTAATTGCCTATCTCTTTTCTGAATGTATTTGTTCTGGTTTCCTTTCTTTTAGTGTTTCCATATGTTTTATGTTACAAGTTGTTCTGTCTATGAGGCTGGGGCAAAAGTCATGTTCTTAAAACAGAGTCATGTGTCACATCTGTCAAACAATCATAGCTGATGATCAGAAGCCCAAATTCCCACTTGACATTGTGTCAGAAGAGTCTTATGATTCTGAGCTCAACTAAATCTTGTCTGAATTTTGGTTGAGGGACAATGGCGTTATGTACTTATTTAGTATTCTCCCAGAGCTCAGTCACCTGTCTACAGATAGATGTTACTTTTGGGACTCAGCTAACTATAAAAGTAGGTATGTGCATCTTTATTATTTATGATAATGATAACAATAATCATCACTCTTTATCGAATGCCTGCTCTGTGCCAGGCATTTTTACCAAGTTCTGAGGGTACTGCATCAAAAAATACTCTGTCCTCATACAGCTTATATTCCAATGTATAGACAATACAACTATAAAAATGATAGATAGATAGATAGATATAATTAAATATCCCATTGAGGAAAATGAGGACTGACTGATATAAGAGACCAACTAAGAGTAGCTCTGGGGTAAAAGTGTTTCTAGATGAAGAGTATGTTCAAAGGCTCTAAACGGGGAATAGTTTGGGGGATATCTGAGGAGCAGAAAGAGAACCAATGTGGATGTTTTAGATAAGTAGAAGGAAGTGGTAGGATCTGTCATCTGAGTAGAGATCAAAAATATAGACTGTAGTAGGTCACCCTCAGGAATTTGGATTTTTTTTTTAATTGACATAGAGTCTCACTTTGTCACCCTCAGTAGAGTGCTGTGGTGTCATAGCTCACAGTAACCTCCAACTCTTGGGCTCAGGTGATTCTCTTGCTTCAGCTTCCCAAGTAGCTGGGACTATAGACGCCTGCCACAATGCCTGGCTAGGACTTTGGATCTTAATTTAAATGGGTGCCAATGGAACACTTTAAGTGAAGGAGTGATATGATTTACATTTCTGAAATGTCACCCTGCCTCCTATGTGAGGGATGGGTTATGATCAAGAGGCTAGATTATATGATTGTCAGAGGCTTAATACAATAAAGGTTTATTTCTTATTCATATAAAAGCCTGATGTGGGTTGATGTTTCTCTAGGGCATGTATTCTCCATGCAGTGACTCAGGTATCCAGGTATCATTTATTCTGTGATCCTACCCTACCAACCTGTAGCCTCCAGGATGTCCACTAAAGAAGAAGAGATGAAAGAATAAGCACACAGACTTTTCATGTGCTCTGAGCCAAAAGTAAGAATCCGTTTCTCACACATATGGAACTGAAATGAAGCTAAGGAATTTAGAGGAACATACTGATATTTGATGAGTGGCAACTCCCTGTAACCACATGAGGTCAGAATGGAAACAGAGATACCAGTTAATAAGTAGTTATTGGTGGTCCAAATTATCCAAGCGATAAGGGTGGCTGGGATTTGGCAGGTAGTAATAGAGGCAGTTCAGTTTCAGGATACATGTCAAAAGTAGAACAAACATGATTTACAGGTGGCATTTATGTGGAAGATGAAGTCAAGGATGACTCTGAAGTCTTTGGCTTGAGTAAGTAGTTAGATAACAGTGCTTATAATAGAGACAAAGAAGATTTAGAAAATAAAATGTTAGTGTGTGATGTATTCAAGAAGTTTGAGGATGAAAATTATGTTTTGGAAATATTTGACCCTGAGTTATCTAGTAGATGTTCAAAGAGAAGTATCAAGCTTGAACCTGAACATTTGAGTCTGGAGCCCATGGAAACTAGGTCTGATCTAGAAATATAAACAATGTGATTAGGATATTGATGAATTTCAAAAATTGCATGGACTTGATATCAATGTTATTATATTTTCAATTTTAAGGAAACACAACTTGATGCTAAAAAGCATTAAGTAGTTAGCTTGAGATCATAATTAGTATGTGACTGAGGTAGGATTCAAATTTAAGTCTGTCTAAATTCATTCTGCCTAAGATAACAATTGTTTTAGTATTGTTAATACAGTGACAACTTTTGTTCCATTTTATAGCTCTTAATTCCCTTTTTCATAAATGGTTTCAGTGGCAAAAGGGTTAGACATTAAAAAATTCCTATTTTCAGGTGATGACAATGTTACATAGGATCGTCAAATGAATTGACTAAGGTCACGTGACATTTCTAAGGCCACCTCACTCTTGATTTGCAAGCTTCTCAATGAGCATGTTCCACTGTTACATATTAGTGTTCAAACAGTAGAAGTTATGTGAACATTCTCCCAAATTGCATTGCATTGCAATGCTTTCCTCTTCCCTTCCAAACCCTCCCCTCCCCTCCTCTCCTCTCCATTCCATTCCATTTCCATCTACTCCACTTCTTACCATTCTATTCCATTCCACCACTTCCTTTTTCTTCCTTTCCCTTGCCTTTCCTTCCTTTCCTTTTCCTTCACATTCCATTCCAGTTGCAAATCCTCCCCATGTTTGCTCTAAACTCAGGGATTTGGGAGGCCATGCAGAGGCAGCTACCCTCAGCTGCTGACCTTGAGATGCACACCTTCGTGGTCACAATGTGCAGATATACTCCACCCCTATGACTCACTTCCCTGCACACAGCCTTCAAGCTCATCAGAGACAGAGCCTTCTCCAAATCCTACAAAATGAGGTGCTGATCACTTTCTGTTGTCACTGTTGTAGAAGGAAAGAAGCTTTATTTAGTTACCTTCAGATCTAAGCTACATGTATAATCTAAAGGAGACTTACTGGTACTGAAAGCAAATACTATTTATCTTTGGATTATGGAATATGAAAGGGAAAATTAGAAACAGAAAGAGCCGTTGTCTTTTACCTCCTATACTATCTCAGTAGCGAGATCATCTGGGCTCCAGGTTTCTACTGTTCCCCAGGACAGGAAATGTTTATAAAACCTCTTGCTTACTGTTTTCTATTTTTGCTTATTTTATTTTATTTTTTAAAATACATGTATTTTATTATTCTTCATTACATTATTCCCCACCCCCACCCCTCCGTGGTAAGACAGAATTGATTTACAGAAAATAATACAGAAAACACCAAAGCTCCTGGTAGAGGGAGAGATTTCAAGTGGGGAGAGAGAAGCTCTCTCCGTTCCTCTCCCAGTCTTTCCCCGTCTCCTCCTCTAGGCCTCTAGCCTCAGGGTATATATAGGTG
>CAUYRH010077199.1:0-27838 GCA_963574655.1 Perodicticus potto
GTAAATGAGAAAATATCATGAATGTTATATCAATCAGGTTGATAAAAATATCTCCGATTGTATGTGAAGCCCGCACACTGTACCCCATGACTGAATTATTGTACACAGCTATGACTCAATAAAAAATAATTAAAAAAAAATTTGTGACCAGATTTCAAAAGATTCAATACCACATATAATCAAAGTAAGATGAATTTGTGTATACCTGCTTCAGTTACACTCAATATACACAAAACTTTAAGAAGTCTGGTATAGGAATCAACCTATGTGAGACCCCCTTCTCTTGCCTTTCTCTTTCATCTTTTTTGCTTTCCCTTACTCTCTGTTTTCTTCCCCTTCCTTGCATTTCCTCCTAGCCCTCCTTCCTTCTCTTTCTTCCTCATTACTGAAGTTGAAGAAGTAGAAGAGTTTGGCAAAACCTCCCTGGCCCCAGGGGGTGGGACAAACCAAGGTTTTTTTTTTAGTTCCCAGAAATGGGAGCTGTTGTAAGAAAAAAAAAAAAAAGCTGCAGCTATCCACACTAAGAGTGATATACAGATTCTCTTTTTCTATCATAGATATCCAGAACATTCTATAGAGTATAAATTCAATCTCTTCTCAGTAAATTGGAGATTTTAGTTTTCAGGATGCCAATTTGAGGATGATGATATAACAAAAATAAACCATTAGCCACACACATAAGATGCATCCTGTGTGTGTATTTAAGTAAAACAAGAGGCAAAAGATATTTGAAGCAAACGAACATATCAAATGCATATCTGTCACAATTCTTAGGTTCGGAATTCACAAGGGCAGGCTGGAGCAGAATTTTTTCAGGTGGGTAATCAGCCTGCATTTATTTCATGGCACAGGGAGCAGGACTAGAGAAGCAAATTAGAGTCATAGGAGAATGCCAATTCTCTGCCTACATCCCTTTGTTTTTGTCCATGTTTCAGATAAGGATGTGAGGGTCCCTCTAGGCCATCCTATGGGTTAGTACCCGTCACTTGTTCTAGACCCTGGGGAGAATCAAGTTGCTTTGGTCTATATGAATAACAGAAGTTATTTCCTTAAATAATTCTGCTTAAGGCTTTAAATTAATTCTACCCTGACATCGTATGTTTCTAAATGTCATTTTATTCATTCATTCAACAAATTTTCCTTAAGTATCCACTCTCTGTAAATACCATCCACGGTAAATGCTGAATGTTACATTGACTCCAATCTGACTAACATTCTCTTATAGGAAGACTCTCTGATGCCATTAGGCTACAGTATTGGTAAACAGGAAGGAGTATGCTCAGATATCAGTACTGTCACGACTGAGTGTTGAATCACTCTCAGTATAGATTTTCTCCTATTTGGAAAATTTCCTTCAGTATGATAATAATGATAACCAAAATGATATAAAATGGAAAATGAAGCTACTCCTTGGTTTATTCTTTCTCTTGAGGAATATAAAATCCAATTTTGAGGCAGGTTGTTATTGTGTAATGGTTACCAAAGCTGGAGTCAGATGGCCTAGATCTAGTCTCAGCTTCATAATCTTAGGCAAGTTACTGAACCTTTTTAAGCCCTCCATTTTTTAGACTAAAAATGAGTCTAGAAATCTCTGCCCTACCTTCCTCTGGCCTTACTGACAGGAAAAAGGAAATAATGTTTATAAAAGTGCTCCAAAACCCTTAGCTCTATAAAAATGTAATTTATCACTATCAAACATTTTGACATTCCTTTCAAGGAAAACTATCACATTATAATTCTTTTGTCTCTTTTTTTTTTCCTTTAGTGAGGGGAACTTATATTATCAACCAGCATTATTTGGGTATGTGGCAGCATAACCAACATTTATTTCCCTATGGAAGAGATGAGTTAGAAGTTTTCCTTGTTGAAAATGAAGTGCACTCCGCGAGGGCCGGCCTCAGAATTGGAGATGCTCTGTTTACTGAGGGTTTCAGCCAAGGCTTCAGGTCCACAGAGGAAAACTCCTATTCTGGTACTTTTGAAATGAAAAACAAATAAAAGAGACAGTTTCAGGTTTTGGGATGAGTTACACTACAAAGCAGTTGGGGGATTTCTTATTAATTTGAAGCCCCAGAGTAGAATTCCCTCTGCTTCTTTGTCTTTGCCACAAATGTCAAGGAGTTCAGATCATTCAGGCAGCGGTTCTCAACCTATGGGTCATGACTCACAGGAACTATATTAAAGGTTCATGGCATTAGGAAGGTTGAGAACGACTGAGCTAGAGTATGGTTTAGCCCTGCTTGTGGGGTCAGCTACATAATTCAAAAGGTAGTTGAATTCCCTGGAAAAATGGAATCCAAGCAGGATTTTTTAGAAACCTCTACCACAGATAAAATGGTGGTGAATTCAGGAATCTGTGGGCTACTTCCCTTCAGGACCCTGTGGCCCCAAGCCCGCTCTGGCATCTTGAAATCAGGAACAAACTCGCTTTAGATACACCAACTCTTCCAACAGTTTGGTGTGGCTTCATTCCTCTGAATTTAAAAGTCTTTCTGTTTAAGGTGTAGTTTTAGACCAGTAGCCTTGGCATCAGCCTTTTAAGAATATCAATTCCCTAACCCTCACCGTGAGCCTACTAAATCAGTATGGGCATTTTTCAAAAGATCCCCAGCTGATTTGTATGCTCATGAGAGTGTATGTAGTATTCGTCTAAAGGGTATATTTATGGTGATCTCTTGAATTTTGCATGTATTCTAGCAATATAGGGGATCCCCCTCAAGGTTTCATGGTCACTAAAGTTTTAATGAAAGCAGAAAGGACCTTGAGACATCTGTCAACTTATGATCTTAGACCGAGAAGCTATAACTGAAAGTGGGGACAGTGTCTTCTTAATAATAAGTGTAGATCATTTTGAATCTTTAAAAGCACTGGATGTATTATGAAATTTAGGGGTCTAAAGAAAAGAACCAAGCTGTGGCCCTCCTGGGATGAGCAAGTGGAGAAAGTCTGAGGTGGGGACCTGGGGATCTTTATTTTTTGTAACTAGGTATTTTGGTATGCTGTGAAGATCCCTCTTGAAGTTAGAGATATCTGTAACCTTCTAATGGGCATGAGTTCAACCTTCATACAGCAATATGGGCATTTAAGTTTCTAAAATATGCAAGTCTAGCTGTGCTTGGGAGTGCTGTTTTAGGAAAATCATAGGTCTCAAGAACACCTTGGAGGGGCCTCCTTACTTAGGGTGTTGACTCGCAATTGTCTTGAACTCGTTATCCCAGTTGGGTCGGCCATACAAGGTCTTTTGTTTCAGGCCTGTGATCACATCTTTCTCCTCATCATGATGCACAGCAAAGTGATTGGCCTGTAGGAAAGAACATAATTTTTGAAAAAGGAGGCATGCTGTAAAAACACATACAGATGTATTTACCTAATTCACAGATCAAACTCTTTCTACCCCTTCTAACTGAGGAACTTTGCAGGAGGCTTTGTTCCTCATCGTTTACCAAAAGGTAAACCAAGATGAAAAAACTGGGTCTCCCTCAAGCAATTTGCAATTTAGAAGGGGAGTCGGTGAAGTATGAATATAAATAATCCGATATGTAGAACAGCGTACGATGGGTGCCACGGGAGAGGCAAAAACATTCTATTGAGAATGAAAAAAGAAGGTGGAAGGGGAGGATTTTGAGCCAGGCACTAAACGGTGCGAGTAGTGTCTCACTGTTTTCCTCTCTGCTCTACCTTTGACTTTTTCTCCTCACCACAAAACACTCCCACTCCTTTGGGAGAATCACTAAGAACTGAAACCATTTAGACTAAAATGTACTGGTATTTTAGGAACACAAAACACCAAATCAAGCCTAAAGCCAGTCCACGTGTGTGCATGTGGGAGTGCATGTATAATTACATAGTCGCAAGTTCCTTTCCTGCTATTATTTTAGGGGGAGCTCAGTTTGAACAACAAGTATTTATAGTAAAAGTGGTAAATTACCTTTTTAAAAAGCAAATCAGATTTTAAATTCACTGGATAGATGATGGGGATAGACGAGGTTAAACAAGGTGGTCATTCTGGTTTAATAATCCTGTAGGAACCAGTTTTGCAAAGAAAAATGATTATTTCTTCGATGCAAATAAATTGCCCATTTGAGAAAAAAAAAACAAAACATGCCTGCCTTTTCAAAATAAAAAACTGTTAAGATAATTTATATATTATATAAATTATGTGGTATTGATCTTTTTCCCTGGGCTTCATTTTTATCAAAGGGGTTTTTGTGTGTGTTTTTAAATTGCAGAAGTGGCGTCTTGAAGCCACTTTTCTTGGAGCAGCAATTCTTATGGTCATGTGTCCCTGAATCTACATTGTTTACTGTGTTAAGCTTTGGAGAAAGTATGATAGACAATATGCCAAAACCTAAATGAGGCGCCAGTCTTCACAGTGACAGGGTGCACAATGCCCAGGGTTGAAGAGCCAATGTCCATATACAGTCATGGTTTGAATGTGGCCCCTCCAAAATTTAGGTGTTGCCAATAGGAAAATATTCAAAGGTGAGGCCTTTAAAAGGTGATTAAGGCATAAATCTTGTCCTTCATGAATGGGATTAAGGTGAGTATAAAAGAGGCTTCATGTAGCATTCAGCGAGCTTGCCCTTCTGCCTTCTACCCTGTGAAGACACGAATTCAAACCTGTTAACACCTGGATCGCAGACTTTGCAGCCTCCAGAAGTGTGAAAAAATGACTTTCTGTTCTTTATAAATTACCCAATCTCAGGGATTCTCTTACAGCAGTACAAATACAGAGACTCTTTCCTTAGCTACTCACGTGGGAAAGCTTGATGCTGCTTCCGGGTTATGTAATTAACGTTTGCTTATTTACAAACACGTTACGCTTCTGGGAATATTAACTCGTTTCAGGGTTTTTGTAATCTCCACACTTTCAATATTTGGGGATAGATAATTCTTTGTTGTGTGGGGCTGTCTTGTTAACTGTAGGACTGTAGGATTCCATTGCCAGACACCCCCGGATGGAGATTGTGAACAGTTGAGAACCACTGGCTTATTTTAATGTAGTAATTGCCAAACGTGTTTTTTTTTTTTTGGCAGTTTTTGGCCGGTGGTGGGTTTGAACCCACCACCTCTGGCACACAGGGCCGGTGCCTTACTCCTTTGAGCCACTGGCACCGCCCTTGCAAAACATTTTTGAAGACACACTTTCATTACATACACACACATATATCACCTTCATTAGAGATATATTAATTTCTTTACACGTGATAATCAGGGACTACTGGACATTGCTAAGAGTGCAGGTTCTGGAGTATTCTGACCCTGCCACTTACTTGTTGAGTGCCCTTGGGGAAATGACCTAACCTCTTCTGGGCCTGGATTTCTTCATCTATAAATGTGAATAATCATAGTAGCTACTTCATAAGGTGATAAGAGGATAAAATTAAACCATCTATGTAAGTACTGAGAACAAGAAGAACAATACCTGGCACATTGTATATGCTTAATACGTATAAATGTATTCAGTGTATTCTAAAATATGCATAAACATATAAATTAAAGGATTTTATAAGTATACATAATTGAAAATATAAATACATATATACATACACAAAACCTTTTAATTTATAGGTATATTTATAAAAATTCTTTATATATGCATGCATGCTACAGATACAGATGCTCCTCAACTTACCATGGGGTTATTCCCTATAAACTCATCATAAATTGAAAATATGGCGTGAAATATGCATTTAATACCCCTAACCTACTGAACATCATAGCTTAGCTGAGCTGAGGTTAAACATTCTCAGAACACTTACACCGGTCAACAATTCGGCCAAATCATCTAACACAAAACCTATTTTATAATAAACCTTTGAATATTTAATGTGATTTATTAAATACTGCATTAAAGTACAGTTTCTACTGAATTCACAGTTCTTTCAGTAGTTGAAAAATCATAGGTTGAACCAGTGTAACTTGGAGACTATCTGCAAGTGTGTATGTATATTATATATATGTATATGTGTGTGTATACATGTATGTATGTACACACACATATATATATAGAAAAAGAGAGAGAGAAAGACAGAGAGAGCGCATGCTAATTTTTCCCCCATAACCCAGTGGATCATTTTGTCAACCTTGCTTGAGACCCCTGGTGGGATCATTGCTCTAATAATGTCAAAGTTATAGCTTTTATTCCTTCACAGGCCTCTTAGCTTTAAATGTAGACTTAAACATCATGTGGGGATACTGACTGAGAGTGAATGGGCTGGATCACCTCAATCTATTAACTATCTTTAAAAAGAAAAAACCAGTACACAAGATGCACCAATAACCCAGGGGAAGTTTCAGTAAGCCCTGGACACTATGGAAAGACCTAAGACTTGGAATCTTCTTATCACCTGAGACTCATCCCATCCAGTGAGATAGATGTTGTAGCTGAGGAAATCTGCATTATCCTTCTTTTGCATCTGGCTCTCCAGCAGCTGCAGCAGGTCTGCAAACCACTCAAAGGCATGTGTGTCCCGGCATAGCCAGTAGAAGTAGATCTGAAAGAGGGATGGGTAGTGAAGCACATTATATTTTATGGGCCTTATCAGATTAATCAGTGGCAGATTTCCACTGTCTCCCAAACTTTCTCCTAATGCTCAGAATGCCTAGACACATAGGTTTTCAGAAAGTGCTAGACATTTTTTCACAGGCTAGTTCACATAAACCTGCTCTGGTCTTCCATGGGCAGTAAATAAATTGCTTGGTGTCAGAAATACTCAGCTTAAGAAAAATCTACTGGCCCACCAACTTTCCCACTGGATCAGATCTTACTCTCCCAGAATCCCTGACTTCCACTGAACCTCCTCTCAGAAAGCTAATAGAATCTAAATTAATAATGACTGCCACAGGACTTCTTCCCTGCCTGCTCCTGCCAGACTTGTACAAGTTCCCGGAAAGAAAAATGGTTCTACCCACACCTCCTCTACACAGAAAAGAGGTAAAGGGACAATGAAAATAAAAGTACTGGGGGATGGAAATGGAATCAATCTCAGTATCAATCACAGAATGATAGAAAAATTATTTTATATCCTCTCAATGGAACATGAAGGAATCATTAAAAATCATTGTGAAGTCGTGAAGACGCTGAAAAACACTTGTCTATAATATTTTCAAAAACAGGAGATGACATTATACATACTCAGTATTTCCATGAACAACTCTCTAAAACTACATAAACATGTAGGAAAATACAAAAAGAAAATGTACGAAAAGGAGAGCTATTAGGTTAGGGTCATGAATGAATACTACCTTTCTTTCTCAATTTTCTTTCTTCTGAATTTCCAGTAAAATGAGACAAATACAATATATTCCATTCATCAATAGACCTGCTTATATAGAAGTATATTGAATTTCTCAAAGAGTTCTTTGAAGAAAAGCCTGTCTCTCTTGAACCACCCAAAGCTTTTCTTCCCATGGTCTCAGGCCTCTCACTTCTTAGAATGTGGGGACTGCTCTGGGCCCTCCAAAACATGAAACAACTTACCTTTTTGAGCCTCAGATTGGTGGCATTATTGCAATATTTGTACCAAACTGACTTGAGGATGGATGCAAAGGGTGTGACTCCAATCCCGGCTCCCACTAACATCACCACTTCATAGCTGAACACGTCTTCACTGGCTGTTCCAAAGGGCCCATCAACTGCTATCCTGAAGGGAAGTCGGTGGGGAGGATATAGTTACAGAGTCAGGTTGCTCTTTGGAGTGAGATGCAATGTCCATTATTATTGAAGAAGAACAATATGTCAATTCAAACTCAAGCCGAGTATCTATGGGGCGCTTTCTTGTATGAAATAGTTTTCAAGTAACCAACCTAGTGTCAACATTGGGGTTGGAAATAAGAGGAAGAATTTTTGGCCAACTGAAAACTTTTGGTAACTCGGCTCAGGTATTTTTTTCATCTTCTCAGCCTCTTTCACACACAACACCCACAAACCCACAAAGCTATACAACCACACCCGCACCCACACCCAACTAGACACTCACGTTCTGTACCAGAACATCCCACACTTGAAATTTCTGCTCACATTGCACAATGAAGTGATAATTTCTACCTCATAACATGGTGTAGCTTTACTATCTCCATTTCATTTGTCTATTTATTGAATCATTCAACCAACTTTTAAACTTTTCTTCAGCATCTACTGTGTTTCGCAGGTGGGGAAAAAGAGTCAAGGGGAATGATATATGGCTTTTAACCTTAAATAAAGTCTGTCAGCTAAAAATTAAGAATATGTTTGATACACTATAATGTTGTCTTTTAGGGAAGCTCTTGACTCTTACATATTTAAAGGAATTTGGGATTACTCATTACTAATATTTGATTCAAATGTTTATATTTCACATAAGGTTTATAAAAATGTGCATAAACACACCACACACTTGAAATGGGGAACATTGAAATAGCTAAATATAGTCTTTGAACCTATGAATTTTGTCAGAGACTAGCAGAGAAGCTATTTAGTGTCACTTTCCCTGAACTCATACACCTTTGTACTATGCACATTGTACTCACTTAGGTAGTTTCCAGGCATCTTGAAACTCTTGCTTATCACAGCCACAAGCTTTGAACAACCCTTCCGTCCAGTCCCCAACAATGCGGATATGGATGCTAAAGAAATCTTCCTCAGGGGCAGAAGTCAGTGTGAAAGGATGCCACTCCAACCTGGACACCTGAGGGCACTTGACAAAAATATATTGTCCCACCTCCATCTTGAATCCCTTCTTCTTCATCTGTAGTTCGATGGTTTTGAAAGGGTGAGTGACCACCTATGGAATGAACCATATGTCTGGAATGCCACTTTTCTTAAATGCTTGCCCTTTCAGTGTCCATATAGATAAAAAGTTGAATGATTACGTCCCACCCAGATCTCCACTTCAGGGCCAACACAGCAATTCCTCTAGCCGATGTATCTATCATTGGGAATTACCCTGGGCTGTAGCCCATGACCAATGATGGGCTGATGAAGGGATACAAAGGCTTAGTCCATTCTCTTTAATGTGGGATAACTCAGTGAGGCCATTCTAACTCCAGTCCTCCCTGTAGGATCAGCTGATGCCACAGTGGCAACCATACTGTGGGTCAATTTTTCTCTCTTCCCAAACCTGCCTTTCTTACTTTACAGGTTCATCTCCTGAGAACATGTTCCTAGAAATCTTCTGCATGCAGTTCTGTCTCAGTCTTTACCAAAGAATCCAACCTAAGGTATTAACTAATTTTGATTTTTTTTTTCTCTCAGAAGTCAGGAAGGGGCTGACAATAGAAAAAAAGTTAAATTTCCCTGTTCATCCTTCCTGTCTCCCCAGGGGATGAGAGAGGACTGTAGCAGCTGGACAGAAGAAGAAGGAGATTCCATTGGCTAGTTACGTAGTAACATCTCCCAAACCAAACTCAACTGCTGGCCTTTCTTTGTCCTGAATCATCCCTGAAACCTGCCTGATTCTACTCATTGTTTGCTCATTTCTCATGTACCATTTATCTCTCTCCAAGCCAGGTCCTACCCACTCTTTGCCATCCTCATTATCCATGTACACAAATGTTCACAGAAGCTTTATTGATCACAGAAATAAAACAGAAAATAATCCAAACGTCCATCAACTAGTGAGTGGCTAATTTTTTAACTGAACACAACAAAGAGCAGTAAAGATACTGTTTATTGATTACTATGATGTTTAGAAGAACTTTATATGCATACCTAAAGATAAATCAAGAGACATTAAAAGAAATAAAAACCAATGAAAACAGAATAGCAGCTTCCTAAAGTTGATAGACATTGCTGGGCTTTTCTTTTTGCTAGTCAAGAGTTGTGTAAGAGTGGGAAATTATTTCAACAAAAATTATTAAACATTACCAAAACTTGGGGTTTCAATGCATCTTATATGATAAAGCTGTAGCCAACTTCCCTTTTGCTCTGAAATAAGGAGTTGTAAAGCTTCATTTTGAAAACAAAAATGAAAATTATGTTGAAAATTGTTTAACCATGTTGCAATTTTGTGTGGGGAAAACAGTTTTTACCTTACTGCAATTTTGCTACCACAGGCACAAATGGGATTTAATTAAAGAAGAAGTATTAGTGAGCAGCATTCTCACAGGACTACTTTTGGATAATATCTTGTTTTTTATGTATGAGAAGAAAATTAATACTGATTTTTTTCACAGGAAAACAAGTTTGCTTTATATGTTTAAAGGAAATGCTTGTCGGGTTTAGTTGTCTCTTGTCTAGTAAGGGAAATTTTGTGACAGCTGTTTTTGCTGATCTGTGAAATTTTTCTTATAATAACCATATAAATATCACAAAAGGAGAACTTCTGTAGCTTCCTATGTTTCAAGACATCCAATGCCAACTGGGCTAACTTTACTATGACCTACTATAGAAGCCAAATGAGAAGAACTAGGATGGAGAACAGGAAGAATTTGCATGTTTTGCAAAAACAACCCATAGTAGGCTTTTGGTAAGTACTTTTTGAACTGAGTTGAATTGAATTAAATTTTGTTGATAAAAGTAGTCTTGCCTCATCTTTCCTGAAATAATAACAAAGAGTTTCCATTTATATTTATTTAGTTGGAGATTTATTTATTTATTTATTTATTTATTTTTTGTGATGAGAAACAGCTTTGAGAAGAGTCAGGGAAAAGCCACTCCAGATTTGGAGTTAGGAGACCAAAAATGATATGTATTTTAGTTAATAACTTGCCTGAGACTTGGGGCACTTCAATGCTAATATTCTATGATTGCATGTAAAGTACAGAAAAGGAGATAAAGGCAACCTAGAAAACTTCCTCAACCTCAACCAAACCTACTCTAGTTCCCTGGCTCTTCGGGCATCTGAGTATTTTAAGACTCAATTTATGCCCTTTTGAACTAATTTCTTTTCCTTCTCCATTCTTAACCAACCATATAATGCCTCTATGCTGTTCCTCTCTACAAACACTCTCTCTCACACACACAGAGAAATAGAAATATTCACACACACAGTCACTTGGCTTCATTTTACCACAGAAAATGGTAACTCTAGTTTCCCCTGTTAAAGGCCAAACCATTTGATTAATGAGCTAAGTACACTGAAATAAACTGTAGATCTTCTCTCTGCCCTAAGTTTAATCAAAAGAAACCGAGTAAATGAGCTCTCTGACCAATGACATAAAGAACTTGGGTAGGTTTATCCATTATATAGTTAGATACTGACTACTATTAGAGTAATTCCTAAACCAAGCAATACCTTAGTGATGACCACCTTCTGTTGAGATCGCCAAAACCGGACCAACCTCTCACAGAGATACAGAAACATGGGACCCACTATCCATTTCCAAGTCTGTAATGAGAGGGAAAAAAAGAAAATGAGACGTGTTAAGTGGTGACAACTAATAAAAGATTTGGAGGGAGAAAAAAAAATTAGAAGTCAAGTTAATCTTTGTATACTTGTTTAAATATTTGTCATTAGACAAGAACATTTCTTTTATAATAGGATGAATGGAAATATCTGAAATTAATGGAAATTTTGTAGCTAGTAAAAATGAACAGTCTTTTTAATCACATTAGGGAACTGTATCTACAGTATGAAACTTTCCAAAGAGGAACCGTCCATAAGAAAGGGATTTCCTCTTAGTGTCACAACTGCAATTGCAATAACCCTTCAGCAAAGCAAGGTTGGTTTCAGAATTAACATTTCCCTAAAGGGTAGCATTTCAGCAACATAATATTTAATGAAACACTGCAATTGCTTTTTCTTAGCCATGTAGTTCGAGTTTAATCTTTTGCAAGATGACAAATTTTGTGTAAGAGTCTGGTTGTTTCTCTAATAGTCCAGTAAATTCCAGGAGCTATGCAATGTGCTTGATGAATGGGGACAAACGAAAAGATTTTCAGATTTCTCTAGATACCCCTCTGGTCAGAATATGCAGTGCTTCCAAACCCTGGGATAACTCTGTAGCATTGTTGGCTATAGGAAAGCATTGAATCCAAACAGATCTAGCTTGTGATTCAGCCAGTTGAGTTCCCAGCTAATTTCCAAAAGTAGCAAGGAAATTTAAAAGGCAATATTGTCTCAAAGATAACTTTCCAGAATGGATTCCAGACCCAAAGGAAAAGAAATCATTTTATTGAAAGGACACTTGCCTGGTGTGGTGGCTCATGCCTGTAATCCTAGCACTGTGGGAGGCTGAGGAGGGAGAATTACTTGAGACTCGCCTGAGTGAGAGTGAGACCCTAACTCATAAAAAAAAAAAAAAAGCCGTGTGCTGCAGCGAGGGCCTGTAATCCTAGCAGCTTCCCTAGGCTGAGGCATTGTGATGCCCACAGCCCTAGTTTGAGGTTGCAATGAGCTATGTGCCATTACACTCTGCTCAGGGCATAGGGTAGGACTCAACAACAAAAAGGAAAGAAATAAATATAGAAAATAAGTAAGGAAATTTTTTTAAAAGACACTTGCTTTCAAATGTTTATGTACCACAATCCACCATTGCAAAGATCAAGCCAAGTGTCCGTCAGTTCATGAGTGGATTAACAAAATGTAGTGTGTATATATGTGTGTGTGTGTATGTACACACACATCATAGAATACTACTCATCCATAAAAAAACATGACTTAATCCATTTTGAAACAATTTGGATGGAACTTAAGACCATTATCTGAGTGAAGTATCTAAAGAAACTTAGATTTATTCATCTAAACAAACATCACACTTATTCACTAGTAAGTTGGAACTTACTGATCAGCACTCAGGTCCACAAAGGAATGTAAAACTCAACAGAAATCACTGAGGTGGGAGGGAGGAGGAGGGAAAGGGTGAAATCATATTTAATGTGTACAAGAAACACTATCTGAGTGATGAGCACACTTAGAACCCTGACTCAAGTGGTACAAAAACAATCCATGTAAACAAAAACATTTGTATCCTCATAAGATTCAGAAAAAAATAAAAATAAAAATTCATATCAAATTAAGTGTAAAAAAATAAGAGAGTGCTTCTCATAGTCTTACATATGATCTTTCCACTAAATTAATTTTTAGGAAACTGTTGGAAGTTGACAGCCCTTGAGTGTCCCCATTTCTAGCCAAACTTATGCTGCTGGCTTTTGTATTTATGGGGCAAGCATTTAAAAGAATTTCACATCATCTGTATATTTTCTAGATATCAACATGGGGCCCCAGTGAATGGAACCAGATTTGGATATTGTCTCTAATATTCCAAGAAACTCAGCAGCTCCTTTGAGGTAGATGCCTATCAAAGTAGGAGTACTTTGAGTCCAGGTGTCATCAAAGAAATGTGCTGTGTCCAGCCCACAAGAGGATTAGTAATACAGTTCCTTTTTTAGTCCTTTCTAGTGATGTTTGCATGTAGAAGGAGCCGTTCAATGATGTGTCTTATTACTTTCATTAATGAGAAAGGATGATTCATCAGGAAGCATTCTGCATCTAGAGAAAAGGTATGCAAGGTCATGCTAAACGAATAGAACAAAATGAAGGAGAAAGTGGGGTGGGAAATTTGCCTTTATGCTATTCTGTGGTTAAGGAAAAATAATAATCCTTTTTGGAATCCCAATACAAATGGTGATTTTTGTCTAGTTTTATACCGATGGCTAAGGCAACAATCAATTAAGTATACTTTCTGCCAAAGGAGGAAAAGATATGAAGATTAAATGGCTACCTTCTCACTCTATGGAGCAGTGATATTGAGAATATACAAAATGGAGCCCTTCAGAGCTGCCAAGAGAAAAGGAGAAGTACTTCACCATGTTTTTCCTTGGTCATTCTTGTCACACTCCTGCCCCCCACCCCTGACAGTGCAATTGAATATTGGTACCTCACTGTTCAGCCTTCTTTATGCCTCATAGACAGGATCTCCTGGTGCCTAACGGCAGTTCTATATACCACCTCATCAATTTCCTTCCTAGCTCCAAAATCTTATAGAAAGTTGCTTCCTGGTATATGAAGAGGCTGAAGAGGTTTCTAGCACCTCTAGAAAAGTGGTTTTCTTGAGCTCTCCAGTTTAGTTCAAGGTGGAATTCCCAAATGTCCTTCTGAAAATCATTAACTGGTATTACCTGGGTCCCTCCAAAGGTGTTGAGACAGACTGTGTTATGGTCCATTATTTCACTTTCAAGAAACACAGTTGACAGCATCCTTTCTGATTCAAGGTTCAAATTGCTCGACTTATTGGTGTTGCTAGGAGGGCTTCATTTGTTTTTGCCCCTGTGGATTTTACGTTTCTGGATTTTTGTGTATCTCAAAACTTTCATAACAACCTACATATCATGGCCGTCACATCCAGAAGAAAAGAGATGAAACCTCTTGAATTCAGACAGGACTTTAAAAATATTGCTTTTCCAAGTTTTATATCAGGACATTGATAACAAACCAATGAAAAGCTTATTCTTCAAGAAACAATTCTGGCCAGTAAGTGTACCAATAAAGTATACTTAGGTGTTCCATGACATTTGTAATGGATTACTGTATGACATCTCTGCATGTTTCTTAGACACAGTTTTTAGATTGTCAGTAATGAAACTGTAACCATAACAGTGAATAGTACATACCATAGGAGGGTTCCCGGAAAACTGCGGGATCGGACATTCCTTTATTTTTCCCCATTCTTCTAGTTTGTCTTGACAAAATTTTGGATTATGTTTTTCCAAACTTACATCAGTTTGCCCACGTACAATTCGTCTGGAAGAAAAATGTGAGGCCAGAGTTGGACTAATTATTAATAAGAAACTAAGCTTTATTTAGAAGGTTCTGAATGTATTTTAAGTTACTCTAACATAAGTCTTATACTTTTCATTTAAAAGTAATACCTTATTAACCCTGCTAAATAGATTAGAGCAATAGAAAGAAAATGTGTGACCTTCAGCAATTAAAAAGAAAACCACATGTGCAGTAGCAGAAAGAATATTTACATGCATCCTTATAGAGCATAAGTCTGGGATCATTAATATGTGTTCTCTTAAAGGGAGAAGTTATGCTTCTGTCTCAAGTATGATATTCATTTACAGACAAAAACAGAAAAACTTCAAATCTAACAGGGTGACTTCTAGCCCATACAGTGCCATTATGCAAATTAGAAAAATGTACATCCTCTTTGTGGACAGTTCTACACCCCAAAGACTTGGGCAGCACAACATGACTAACTTTACCCTCCCTGGCCAGGTACCCCTGTATAGAGGTCAATGCAGACAATCATACACAGTAGCCTTGAGACTTAACAGATCTGCTTTATTTGTAGGTTCCAAAGTTGTATAAATTAAACTCAAAGATTGAAATAATTTTAAGAAGACTTAACTTTATGGGGATTATCTGTGGCCTGTTAGGAAACAGGTTGCACAGCAGGAGGCAAGAAGGGCTGTGTTGAGTAAGAAAAGTTTTATCTTATTTATAGCCACTCCTCATTGCTACCACCACTGCCTGACCTCCACCTCCTGTTAGATAAGCAGGGGAATTAGACTGTCATAGAAACGTGAACCATACTGTAAAGTGCGCATGTAAGGGATCTAGGTTGCATGCTCCTTATGAGAATCTAAAGCCTGATGACCTGAGGTGGAGAGAGAAAGTTCTTGAATCATCCTAAAACCATCCTCCCAACCTTTATCTGTGGGAAAATTGTCTTCTGTGAAACCAGTCCCTGGTGCCAAAATGGTTGGGGTCTTCTGAGGATTATGATATTCTCACAGACATCAGCACAGATAATGTGTACGTCATAGTGCTCAGAACCCATTCACTTCAGTTCAATAAATATTAATTGAGCAACTACTTACCGAAACATAAGACAATTCTGGGTTTATTGATGATGGAGGGAGGAAGGGAGGGATAAAGTTCAGCAAGTCATATCCCCAACTTCAACAAATATAAACGACAGGGTCTTCAGAATATATAAGAAGATACACAGAAGTCCTTTTGTAAACATTTATTTTGGAGACCTGAAATTTATTGTGCCATTTGGTATATTTTGAAAAATTGTTAATTCAAGGTCATTAACCACAAGACCATCCCTTGGTCTTGGGGAAGAGAACTACCATGTATTGTGCCAGGCTTGGGTAAAGGTACTATGTAAAATCATCTCAATTAGTCCTCATAACAAGCCTCAGAGTTATGTATTATTACCCTAATTTCGCCCAAGAGGAATAAATTAAAGCAGAGTGGTTTCATTAAAGTAATTCTTTTTTGAGCTACAGAGGTCTGGGGTTCAAATTTACTCGTTTGGTGGCCTCAGACAAATTACTTAACTTCTAAAAGAAGTTCCTTCAGCTATAAAATAGGTATAATAGTACCTCATTAAAGATTTATTTTAATAATCAATTGGCATGGTGTATAAAAATGTCTGATGCAAAGAGTCCAACAAATTACTATTAAAATTCTTTCTTTTCTATTAAAATTATTAATGTCCAAGTTTTCATGGGAAGTAATTAATCAATAAATAATCTGATTTTCTCCTTCTTGTCTTGGTGCTAGAACCAGAAATCTAGAAGCCTGCATTTTAATCATGGTTCAGCTATTCCATAGCCATGAAACTGAGTAACCATCTAACCAGAATAACTGTAAGATTCTCCTCAAATGGAGAATGAGATAAATATATATCCTCTATCTGCTCCAAAGCAAGGTGAATATCTGAAAAACTGCAAATAGAAAATGACAGGTGAAGAAATCCCTGTCTTCTCTAGGATTCTCTGGAACAGCTGGATTATGACTAAGTACCATTTAAAGATATTCAATTGCTTTAGGAGCTTCAAGAGATTCTTAGTTTCCACTGATTTCTTGGTCCTTAGAAAGAGTTTATCAGGGGTCAGAGTCAGCAAGTAGATTAAAAATGCACACAGTGGTTTCCCAATGGCACCTCTCTTCACCCTTCCCCTTTCACATCCACATCTTGGCCACCTCCTGGCAGATGGGGCTCTAAGTAGAGTGTTTGGGTCTTCAGCTTCTACTTTCCTCCACCAATGGTTTTCCAGAGCCTTAATAGCTACCAGGTAACTTCCCAGGCCTACCTTTGTATGTGTGTGGTGTGAAACAGCAGAAAATGGAAACCTGGTAGTAAAGAGGATTTCCAATAAGGCAAACTCCCCCAACCACACCCAACTCTCCGTGTATCTCTTAGCATTTATCACAGCCTGGTTTACACTTCCGGGACTGCAATCCCAGCTAGGCCACTTACCAGTTGAGTGGCTTGGGCTACATATTTTAACACTTTTAGCTTTAGGTTCCTTGTCTATAATTACTGTCCCCAGAAAATAGAGATAATGAGAACATCTGTACATCTTGGGAAGTAAAAGAAACATTTCATGTCAAGCCCTTAGCAAAGACCCTCAGTAGAAGTCAGCTATTACCTTTATTTTTACAAAAGCAGAGCAATTATATGATATTTGAATTTTGACAGAAGTACCCTGCTAGTGATGCAGGACAGGTGGCCCCACGACCTGCCGTTTTAGTCCTGGTGATGTTGGTGCAGCTGTAGCTGGCAGTGGAACCAGCAAGCTGAAGGGTAGGAGCGGGGGTCCTGGGAGACTACAGTAGCCAAAGGGCTGGACACCTGTCGCGGAGACACTGGTGCCTTGCTGTCTCCTCCCCCTGCACTTCTGACTGGTGAATTTCGTGTAAGTTCCTAAAGCCTGAGAGTTCATTGGACAGCTGGCTGTAACTGACAAAGACCCAGCCCTAAAAGTAAACATTGAGTCTGGCAAAACAATCCCCTGCAATTATATATACCCCTGAGCAGAGAGTCTGGAGACTTTGAGAGGGAGCAAGAGAACTTGTTCCCCACCTGGGTTCTCTCTGCCAGGAGCTTTGGTTTTTTTGTAGTTTTTGCATTCTTTGTTTCTGTGAATAAATCCTGTCTTACCACTAATCTGTGGTCCTTCAATTCATTCTTTGAATTGCAGAGACCAAGTACCTGAAACACCGGCATCACTAGCATTTCCTGCAGTGCTTGAGATAGGTCCTTATACACAGTAAACAACTAATAAATGAGTATAGGCTTAAATAAAACTGTATTGAACTATATAGCAAACATTTTTAACTGATTCATCATAAACTCCTCTAGTTTAGTTGTATAATTTACTAGTGATTAAGCCACAAGAGACAGGATTGCAGATACCCAGGACCCTACCAGTTCTTTCAACATGTTTTATACACTCAGAAAGACACTCAGACTTCCACGTACATTTCAAGCTTGCTATATACCTGCACTATTAATAGCAATTAGATCTGCGCAAGAAACTAAAGTGTTGCTGAGTGTTTTCTATTGAACTGAACTCTCCTGTTCTCTTACATTCCCTTAGCAGACAAACACACACAGGCAAGCAGGTCACTATGCCTCTGATAAAGCATCATGCCTAGAAGTTGAGGGACATAAACTCCTTGGCTTCAACATTTAAACACTCACTCAGCTCCGTGGATGGCAAGTCCAATGAAGAAAATCACAAAGAGATGGTGTGTGTACCAAAACACTTCAAAGTAAGACCTCCGGATTGTTTTGGTGGAGGAGGTTATAATTAATATGAGACACAATGTGATGACAATTCCAGTGATGCCTGCCAACCGAGTCACAGCCACGTACAGGCCTCCTTCAGGGTTCTGTAAAATATAAGCACATGCACACATATACATTATTATAGGTTCTCAAATGCAGGACTACCTGTTTATAAAAGGTCTGGTGTATAGAGCAATAGGTATTTTAATTCCCCCTTTGGATAATCCTAATCATCTCTCACAGATAGGCATACACTTGGGATGTATCTGAATTTTAAAATGTCTTACATGGTTGGGGTGTCATAGCAAATGAGAAGTGATATAACTTAGGTAGTTCTAAGTGAGTATCAAATAAAGGAAATCAATTGACTATAAAATTATCCTAAAAGTGTCTGTAGCTCTAGTTTGCAACATATTCTGGGAATGCCAAACATCTTCAGCTGGGTTGCTCAGAAGCAGATCCTGAGATGAGGATTAATGAGCAAGTGACTTAAAAAAGATGAGTTCCAAGAAAAACTGGTAAGGGAATGGATAGGAAAGAGGAACAAGTCAAACAGAGGTATCATCTCAGGCAAAATCTAACAGGGATAGCTTCAGCCTGATTCTGCAGGGGAGCTCTCAACTGTAAGTTATACCCCAGAATTTATCTTGACTCAAGGAAAGGAAGCTGGGCTTTCACAGCCTCCACCCATCCATTTACTAGCTAAGGGCTGCCCAGGGAGAGGTCACCATTCAGTCCCTCCCAGATCTCTGAGTCTGAGTGCAAAGGGACTCTAGTAGCCCCAGGGAGGTCCTCTGAGGAGGAAATATGCCTACAGGTCACTGATAATGCAAGCATTCAGAAGGGCATGGGAGCATAGATTCTGTAAAAGCGATCCAAGGAGATTTGGGCAGAGCATGGCAGTTTGCTCACATTGTCGCCCTCATATATCACTGGGTAAGTAATGACCAATGTGAAAGGAAAATTATCCAAAATATTTTAGAAAAAGAATTTCTGTTTTGTTTGATGCAGCTAAATTCTGTAGAATTTAATTAGATAGAATTAATTAATTAATTAATTAAGTAGATCAGATAAGTCATCTCAGGCCAATCTGAGGATAATAAATTTTGCAAAATTAAGGGTCTTCTCTTGTGATTTTTTATAAACTCATGAAAGTATGCTTAGATTCAGTGTATAGTAATGTGTTCTAACCATCTTCCCAAGCCATTGGGCGCATCAAGATAACTTGGAGCTTCTCTCTCTGAGTGTAGGAAGTTTCAAGAACTGAAATGGAAGAAGTCCTTGCCCTTGGTTAACCTCACGACTGCCCCTGGAGAACTACTGAGTTACTCTCAGTGTACCATGGTACCATGCTTCTCAAGGAATGACAATTAGCAGACATAGACCGTCCTTCAGATGCTGTAGGTAAGAAAGTACAAAAGCATCTCTGACAGCTGTCAGTTGGTGGCTGCACTGACACTAACACCCAGGCCAAGGTGTTTTGTACTTCACATAAACAATTTCAACACCAACATCAGACGAGGTCACCCTGTGACTGTGATAGAATGAATCAAAACAAGACCACAGTGAAATCATGTGTGAGCCCAGACAAGAACATGGATGACTACTGCTTCTTTCCCTATTATATATTTAGCCCTGTCTGGTTCCTTCCACCTCCTAGAAAAATTATTGCATAATCTGAGAACTACCCTAAATTCCTGACCATAACTGATCCAGAAGAAATCTAAGCTTCCCTAAAACATCTAATACAAGCCTAAATCCTATAGCAAGTCCCTCTTTTCTTTTTTTTTCTTTTTTTTTTTTTTTTTGAGAAAGAGTCTCACTTTGTCATCCTGGTAGAGTGCCATGGCACCTTAGCTCACAGCAACCTCAAACTCTTGGGTTCAAGTGATCCTCTTGTCTCAACCTCCAATGTAGTTGGGACTATAGGCGCCCACCACAATGGCCGGCTATTTTTTAGAGACAGTGTTCCTCTGGCTCAGGCTGGTCTTGAACCTGTGAGCTCAGGCAATCCACCCACTTCAGCCTCCTAAGTGCTGGGATTATAGGCATGAGCCACTGTGCCTGACCTACACCCCTCTAAGGTGTGTGTTATCTTTTGCAGTTGCAAGTAATAAACCTAACCTTCTTGACTAGACATATGTTCCTAGCTTGCTTTGACTGGTGGGCATAGTCACTGGTGAGCCTCAGTTACTCTAGGCTCCCTGTACACACATTCTCACATGAACACTTAAAGACCTGGAAAACATCTAGAGACCTTCCACACATAGGGACAAAAGTATAGGAGATCTTTTCTCTATACTCAAATTCTTATAACCTACAGACATGTCCCTCTGATGGCTAGCCAAGTTTTGTTGTGTTCTGGCCAAGTAGAGTTCTTCCCTCCCTGAAATCTAGTCTTCAAATTTAACAGCCTAGAAAATATCTGAATCAGAAAATGAGAGGCTTACCTTGATTTTCTCTCGAGCAAAATTTAGATAACTCTCATTCTTCCTGTCTCCAAGTTTAGAGAGTGCTATTGAAAGAGGATCTGAATTGTTGACTCGGGCATTCACACACCATTCCACATTAAATAGATGTGCAATTGTGTGAATTGCTAAAGAGGGCAGAGAAGAGAAACAGAGGGTAAAAGGTATGTACAAATCTATTGTAATCTGGGTTTCTGACCACAGCCTTATGACTTTGTACTAAGGGATATGACTTAAGACACTTATAAATAATAACTGGGTCTCCAGAACCAGAGAGGCAAGGCAATTCTAGAAGGCAAGCTTCTCTCTCGCTGTATGATTGTTAGAAAATGACTTGCCTCTCTGGTCTTGGTTTCCTCATTTGTAAAATGAAGTGTTGAGCTATCTTCTCTTAAATACCTAACCAGGAAATCTAGGATTCTACAAAATAGTCTTAGACTCTGAAGGTGTTCAAATGTGTTCTCGTCTCACTCCTCCGAATATATTTTGTACCGACGTAAGAAAATTCTCATGTAATGAATGCCTGCCTAATGGCTAGCCAGTTTGCCTGACTCTGAAATTACCTCCAGAGAAATATGATGAATTTGAATGAATTAATATAAACCTATGGCCATAACTATGAATCTCCCTCAAAAAAGTTTTACATTCTTTATTCAACAAACACCTAGGGATTACTAGGTGCCAAGCAACTGTTATAAGTGATTTACAAATACATACTCCTTACATTGACCCAACGATGTAGGTACTATTGACATCAGCTCAGCTTCCACAAGAGGAAACTGGGGAATAAATTGCTTTAAACCTTTTCCAAGGTCACCAAGTTAGGAAGTAGTAGAGGTAGAAATCAAATCCAGGAAGTTTGGCACACAAATCTGTGCTTTTAACCAGCACATTCTGCTAATTTCTAACAAGATTTCCTCATACATTTTTTTGAACTGTTTCATTTGCCACTGCTCAAAAAGTCTGCCTGATCTGCTAGTATAGTGGTTCTCAACCTATGGGTCGCCTCCCCTTTGGGGGTCTCCTGCATATCATATATTTACATTATGATTCATAACAGTAGCAAAATTACAGTTATGAACTAGCAACGAAAATAATTTTATGGTTGGGGGTCACCACAACAAGAGGAACTGTATTAAAAGGTTGTGGCATTAGGAAGGTTGAGAACCACTGTGCTAGTAGAAGAAAAACTCAGTCAAATACTTGTAATTTAAACTATTTTACTCAGACTAGGACAGATCCCTTAAGTGCAGAATCACTAAGCAATGTATTCCATAGGTTTTCTTTGCAACATCAAACGTTTTAATAAACTTACCAGTGTGAAGTGCAATCATCCACGCCACCATTTTATGAAAGGTAAGGTTCCTGTCCAATTGTCTTCGAACTCTTGTTGAGCAGCACTTTGTATTAAGGGAGAAAAATGTTAACAAGGAGGCTCAATACGTGCCACACATTTGATAGGTATCATCTAATTTAACTTTCATTACCACCACCCTACAAACTAGATCATTCCAGCCATTAGATAAATGAGGAAACTGAGGCTCAAAGAAATATCGTTATCTATCCTGGTCAAGCAGCTGATAAATGACATAGATGGCTTAACTGGTATGTTTTCGGTTGTCACACCAGTGACATTAAATATCCCCTGGAATACGTTGCTTAATTGTATACAAATATGAATTTATACAGAAAACATATCTAAATGTATAGCTTCTACTTCTTATTAATTTATTCAATAAACAGGAGGTATAGAAATTAATAAAAGACAGGCCTGCCCCACATGCCTTACAGTCTGGAGACACAGACAGGTGAACAGTTCTAGAGTAAGTGAACAATTCTCAAACAACACTCTACTAGGACACACAGTCAATGAGAAGAGAAAGAAGGATCTACTCACCCACATAGATCAGAGACATCGCAAGATCATTGACCAAATAATAACAGCAAAACAATAGCTAAGATTTACTAAGAGCTTGTGCAAGGAGCTTCTTTGAGTGTTTTACTTGTATTGATTTATTTAATTTTTACACCAACCATATGAAGGAGTTAGCATTATTAATTCTACATAACAGATGAAAAAAACAAAGGCATAAAGAGTTTACCTGGCCTTAGCTCACACCGGCCATAATCAGTAGAACTGAGATTTTTAAACCCAGGCTATCTCATACCAGCATTCATCAGTATTCTGTCTTTCATACCTTACCCTGACATTGAACAAGTATTTTAGTCCATATTTTAGTGTATTTGTCCTACCTGTATGTGTTAGAAGATAAGGGTTTAAATAGGGATGCAGGTCAATGTTCAAAGCAGGGGAAAAACTGGTTTATGGTTGAATTAGAGCTTTGCCTTCCTGAAAACTGGTGAATTGCCTGCTCTGGCTGCTTTGTTCCAGAGTCTAAACACGCTGTCAGAGAGATTCAGAGACCTTTAAGAAGAGAAGAGTGAAGTACCAAGAAATCTTAGGTATTTTAGATACCTGATTCTAAACGTTGTATTCAATTTAAATATAGGGATGTTTAATGTTTGGTTTACTTATTTTTAATAAAATGTTCCAATTTTATGGGAAAATATTATTGTGTGGAAAATTGTGCTTACTCCATTATTGCTCAGTTAGCCATATCTGAGGGAAGGCTGTTTGGACCCTGACAGTAGATTTTTGAAATTTCAGAAATATTAGTAATGAAGATACTAAGGATTCCAGAAAAAAGGGGGAAAAAAGAATTAGGCTTTATGGAGTGTCTTCTGTGAGCCAGATAATTTACCCATAATCATTACCTCATTTAATGCAAGGAAGTAATTCTTTTTGTCCTCATTTTACAGGTAAAGAAAACTAAACATAAAATTGCACACTGGCTGAGATCTGAGTCTATTTGCCTATAAATGGTTCATGCTTTTGCTACCAAACTAAAAGTGAAAAATGTAGTCACTATTATTCTAAATGCCTAAAAACCTGAGACAAGAATTTCAGTTGAAGCATTCTTTCTGGAAGGTAATCCCAGGCAACTAGGGTAGAATTGAGACTGGGAAGGGAAGGGAACTAATAACAGGTGTGTTATCTTATCAAGTACCACTATCATATCATATCAGTGGGGACAATCACACGAGGGAACTCTGGGAGACTTTTTAGACTTGTCCCAGAGGGTCGCGTGTGCGTGTGTGCACGTGTGTGTGTTTGCTCTGTTTTTGGTTTTCACCTAAGGACAACTCTTAGGAATTTCAGGCTTATCCCAGGACAGGGCTGAAAAAAAGTCCTCAAGCAGAGAATGACTGGTGCTTACGAGAGGAATCTGTCCCACGAACTGGAAAACTGTCCTTGTGTAGGGACTATGGGGGAGCACCAACAGCACTGGCTATGACTAAGTATTCACCAGTGGAGCCAAGCCTGATTCGGACCCTCAAAATAAAGATTTCCTATTTGAAAGAGCTTAGTTTAGATTTCCTGTTAAAAAATTAACCATCCTTGTTTTTTTATGTAGCCTCATTGTGTTTTGTGTTTACTTCGAGTCTGAAAGTTGTTTTACTTTGTATACTATGTAATTTAAAGGAAATATTTTTACTGTTTCCCACTTGTCACATTCCTCCATACTTTCCATAGTTTCTGTGAGTTGTGGTAGGCAGTCTTCTGGGGTGATTTACAATGACCTTGTATAAATCTCCTTCCCTTGAGTTTGGGTGGGACCTGTAACTGTGATGAGATATCACTCTTGTGATTCTGTTACACTGTATAGCAAAAGGGATTTTTCAGAGATAATTAAGGTCCCAAATAGATTTTAAGAGGGAAATTATCTGTGTGGGCCTGACCCAATTACATGAGCTCTTTAAATATGGGTCTAGAAGTCAGAGATGAACTCACAGATTTGAAACACAAAGAAGATTTAATGCACTTTTGCTGGATTGAAGATAGAGGAGGACACGTGGCAGGGAATTCTGCGGTCTCTTGGATTTGAGAGTGGCCCTTAGATAACCACTAGCAAGAAAAGAGGGACCTCAGTCCTCAGTCCTCTAACAGTAATGACTGAATTCTGCCAGTAAGAATTAACTTGGAAGAGGGCTTTCACCCAGAATTTTCAGATGAGAATTTGGCTCAGTGGACACCTTGATTTCAGTCTGGTGAAACCTGAGCACAGAACCCAGACACAAAGTGCTGGACTTCTGACCTACAGGAAATGGAACCTAATAAATAAAGGTTGGTTTACACCACTGAGTTTGTGATAATTTGTTACATAGCAATGGATAACTAATATAGTCTTTACTGGAGTGGTGAAAAAAGATTGGAATCCAAAGAATCAGAGAATGGGTATTAGTTGGGTTGGAAAGCAGGACTGAATTACATTTGATAGCATATTTGGTCTTCAGATATACCTGTGTTGGGTCCCAGCCCTCTCATCTAGCTGTGTGACATTAAGCAGTGTACTCAGTCTCTATTTTCCTCATTTGAATAACTATAATTGTTCTTCCCTCATATCCCTGCTGCATAGATTCATTGAAAGGTGTTTAGTAAATATTTGATGTTATTTTTTATTATTTAACTTTTCAGTTAATATGGCTGGGCTCCCCAGCTAGTGGGTAAGCCTCTTGTATGCTGAGATCAGTATGCTATGTCCTTTGAAAATCCTTTCATCCATTATTTGGTTAAATAAATTCATTACATTTTCAGGGTCCTAAAACCTAAGATGATTACTCTATACCTATAGAGATATATTTTCTGTCATATCTATACTTGCCTCACTCTTTTCTTTTCTACTTTCCAATAAATCCTTTTGAATTTTTTTTTTGGAGAGGGGAATTCACTGGCTCCTACATGCTGAATTTGAAGAAAAAAGAATATTGTTTGGTTGAGGTCTCTACACTGTCCTCATAGTCCTATCATTCTTCTCATTCCCACCATGTGTCATCAAAAATGTTAACAATCGATGTTGATGTCCCTTAACAACTTTAGCCATAGACACTTAGAGAAAAAGAAACTGAACGCCAGAATAGTGGATAGATGTGCTTGGGAAATACAGTGTCTATTGAATAATAGCCTATTTTATCTTAATAGGCAATTTTTAAAACTAGTTAGTATAAAACACACACAATTTATTAAAGGAAAAAACAGAGACTACTAGTCACTAATGGGTCAGTGGACTAAACCTCATCAGGGTATTAATTCCTGATGTTTCCCAGCTACCTTCTTTGGTATAGTCAGAAATGGCAAACAAATCCAGAGAGAAGGCACAAATTATGTTGATACTGGGCTTTCAATAATACAATCTCCTCACTATTTCCAGAGAAAGGGCAAAGACAATCTGGTGGTGGGATAGGCAGGAAAGGCTTTACTGCCTATGATTACTCAGAACGTTTTTGTTTCTCCTCATCATGCACGTACCATTTATATACTTTGAGTCATTTCTGAATTGTCACTAGCTACATACTAATTACCCAAGCTGCCATAATGGCCCATAGCTTCTTCACTTCTTTGCTTTCTGCCATTGACCTCTACTGGAAAGTTTCTCTGTTCCTATCACCTAAAGCCTTGCCCAATTTTGATAAATGACCATTAGACTGTAAAGGGTTAACAAAAAGAATGTAGAGGAAATCTATTGAGTCACTTTGGCAGATATCTATGCTCTATTGAAACCGTGAGTAAGAAAAAGAATTTCAGAAAATAAAAAGTAGAAGTGGAACTAAAAAAAGTTGAGTGCATATTTAATGGAGCTTAACAGAAACCAAAAAGCTCTATTTTTTGTACACTTGTGCTCACTGCACACACATTAATCTATCTGAATTACACATTTATATCAGACGTGGGAGAAGTTGCAAAATCCAGCTTTGCATTTACAGAACTCAGACAAAGAAATTGACAGTAATGTTCACACCTTGTGGCTGTGAAATATGTGGTAAATATGAATAATGCCACTTTATTTGCACAGTACTGTATATATTTTTGAAATTCTATGTTATTTTCTCTGGAAGAATCTAAGTTCCTTACACTTACCATGGCCCATCTATATCTTACCCTTTACTCTTCATGTATCTGTCCTTAGGGCTTAGCATATACATAGCATTCAATGAATATCTGTTGATTGACAACTCACTAACTGACAGACTTAATCAATTAATATACTTTTAGATGGCATCTTCATTTCTGCATTTGCATTGTTTGACCTGTTTTTCAGCTACAACAAAACTATGAGTCAGAAAGCCCAAGAGATTTGTGCTAAAGTGCATGGCTAGAAATAGAGCCATGTTGAGGACCTCTGACTCTCAGACTACATACGGTAGCAGATAAGATGTCACCCTCTCATTTTCCTGTTTCTCTCTGATCTTAAATTTAGGACTGCCATCTAGTTAGATACTAGTTTGAAATTAGTTTATGCATGGCAAGTAGAGATTATTAAGGCTTCCCCAGGGACTTCATATGCTGTGATCCACCATCAGCTAGGCTGAGAGCCTTTACATCCTACCTTTCCTGGGGTGGTGGGAAGGGCAATCCTGGGGCTTTCTTTTTCCACGTAACCTGGATTACAAAGCAAATTTGGAATGGCTAAGACTTCTAGAAACTGAATAAAAGTTCTATGGCTGTTTAGTTTACAGAATGCCCTACTAAGGAGTGTCTGAAGTTACAACAGCCTGTCGTTTTTAATCTAGGTTCTTTGGAAAGCTCAACTACTCATATACATGATGGATTTCTGGAACCATAATACTGTAACAGGACAGTTTTAAGAAATTTCTTAGGTGGCACAAAGAAAAGTGAATGGGCCATGGGGTTTAAATGTCAACACTCCTATCTAATTTTGTTCTCATCTTACTGGCTTAATATACAGATTTCTTGAAGTAAATTCTATGAAGCTTCAACAAGTGGCAGCTATTATCATTTCCAACATTAGTCACAGCACACTCACTCCTTTGAATCCCAATTGTAAAGGAAATTT
>CAUYRH010077202.1:0-26113 GCA_963574655.1 Perodicticus potto
GCTGGTCTGGGAAGGAGCTGCTATCACTCGGGGCAGACGCAAGGACAAGGGGTGGGGAAGGGAGTAGGTTACCTAACAGTTTGGTATGCATGCTGCTGCAAAATGAAGGCTGAGGAACAAGATGGAGTTAGTTTTAATAAAATGGAGTCAGCTTGGTCTTTACACCTTGATCACTTCTAAGAGTTTTGAAGTTGAGTCCCTGGGATTTTCCAGGTATAGTATCTTATCTTCAGTGAAGAGGGAGAGTTTGATCTCCTCTGACCCTATTTGAATACCCTTGATCGCCTTCTCTTGCCTGATTGTGATGGCTAAGTCTTCCATTACTATGTTAAATAGCAGTGAAGACAGTGGGCATCCTTGCCTCATTCCTGATCTGAGTGGAAGTGTTTTCAATTTTACACCACTCAATATGATGTAAATTGGCTTTGCTATAGATGGCCTCTATCAGTTTAAGAAATGTGCCTTCAATGCCTATTCTTAAGTGTTCTGATCATGAAAGAATGCTGGATATTATCAAAGGCTTTTTCTGCATCAATTGAAAGAATCACATGGTCTTTATTTTTTATTTTATTGATGTGATGCATTATATTTATAGATTTGCGTATGTTGAACCAACCCTGTAACCCTGGAATAAAACCAACTTGATCATGGTGTATAATTTTTTGATGTGTAGGTGAATTCTGTTTGCTAAGATCTTATTGAATATTTTTGCATTGATATTCATTAATGATATTGGTGTATAATTTTCCTTCTTTGTTAGATCCTTTTCTTGTTTGGGAATCAGGGTGATATTTGCTTCATAGAATGTGTTGGGAAATATTCATTCTTTTTCTATGCTTTGGAAAAGGTTGTATAATATAGGTACTAGTTCCTCTTGAAAGGTTTGATAGAATTCAGATGTGAAGCCATCTGGTCTTGGATTTTTCTTTTTTGGGGAGATTTCATATTGTTGATGCTATGTTAGTGATTGATATAGGTCTATTCAAGATTTCTAGTTCTTTTTGGTTGAGTCTAGGAAGGTGGCATTGTTTCCAAGTATTGGTTCATTTCCTTCAGATTTTCATATTTTGGGGAATAGAGATTTTTGTGGTAATCATTGAGGATTTTTTTAAATTTCTGAAGTGTCTGTAGTTATTTCTCCTTTATCATTTCTGATAGACGATATTAGAGATTTTACTTTTCTATTTCTGGTTAGGTTGGCCAAAGGTTTATCAATTTTGTTAATCTTTTCAAAAAACTAACTTTTTGTTTCATTGATCTTCTGAATGAATCTTTTGTTTTCAATTTCATTTAATTCTGCCCTAATTTTGGTTATTTCTTTTCTTCTGCTGGGTTTGGGGTTGGAATGCTCTTCCTTTTCCAGTTGCTTGAGATGATCCATTAAGCTGTTGGCTTCCTCTCTTTCTGTTTTCTTAATGAAGGCTTACAATGCTATAAATTTCCCTCTTAGGACTGCCTTTGCAGTATCCCACAGGTTTTGATATTTGTGTCTTCATTATCATTTTGTTCCAAAAATTTGGTGATTTCCTTCTTAATCTTGTCTTTGACCCAGCTGTCATTTAGTTTCCATCCTTCGAGTATGAGAATTCCTGTTGCTGTTGAGTTCAACTTTTATTCCCTGGTGGTCTGAGAAGATACAAGGAATAATTTCTATACTTTTAAATTTGCTTAGGTTAGACTTGTGTCCTAGGATATGATCTATTTTGGAGGATGACCTGTGGGCTGATGAGAAGAATGTGTATTCAGTTTTATTAGGGTGAAATGTTCTGTAGAGGTTTATAAAGTCCATTTGTTTTAGGGTCAGGTTTAAGTCTAATATTTCTTTGTTTGGTTTCTTCTTGGAGGATCTATCCAAAACTGTCAAAGAGGTGTTAAAATCTCCAACTATTATAGTGCAGGAAGATATCAAGTTGTTCATCTCCATTAGGGTCTGCTTTAGGAAGGAGCATTCTGGTAGGGTGCAAAATTTTAATTATTGAAATCTCTTCATGTTGGGTGTTTCCCTTAACAAACATGTAGTGACTTTCCTTATTTTTCTTTATGTTTGTTGGTTTAAAGCCAGTTGTGGCTCGGCGCCTGTGGCTCAGTGGGCTAAGGCGCTGGCCACATACACCAGAGCTGGCGGGTTCGAATCCAGCCCAGGCCCGCCAGACAACAATGATGGCAGCAACCAAAAAATGGCCGGGCATTGTGGTGGGTGCCTGTAGTCCCAGCTGCTTGGGAGGCAGAGGCAGGAGACTCGCTTGAGCCCAGGAGTTGGGGTTGCTGTGAGCTGTGATGCCATAGCACTCTATTCAGGGTGACGGCTTGAGGCTCTGTCTCAAATAAATAAATAAATAAATAAATAAAAAATAAAGAGCGAGACACTGGCTTTAAAAAAAAAAAAAAGCCAATTGTATCTGCTACTAAAATTGCAACCCCTGCTTTTTTCTGGTTCCCATTTGCCTATATTCTACAACTCCATCTCTTCATTTTAAATCTATTTTTATCCTTTAAGGTAAGATGAGATTTTTGTATACAGCAGATATCCGGTCTGAGTTTATGTATCCAGTCAGCCAGACCTGTGCCTCTTTAGAGGACAATTTAAACCATTCACATTAATTGAGAGAATTGATAAGCCTGGTTGTGTTTTAGGTGTCATAATTTTCGGATGTCCAGTGGATATTTTTAATCCTTTCACCACTGTGGAAATTTCCGGGTAAGTTTACTTTGGAGGTAGAGCATTGCACTGATTGTTGTGGAGGATGGGTCTGAGAATATCCTGGAGAGCTGGCTTAGTTATGGCAAATTTCTTCAACATGTCTATGTCATTAAAGTATTTGATTTCTCCATCACAAATGAGACTCAGTTTAGCTGGATAGAGGATTCTGGGCTGGAAGTTGTTTTGTTTTAGGAGACTGAAGGTCAATGACCATCTTCTTCTGGCTTGAAACATTTCAACCGAGAGATTCTGGTATTCCTTCCTTTGTAGGTGATGCTTTTCTTATGTCTGGCTGCTTACAGAATTTTCTCCTTCGTCTTAACTTTGGCAAAGTTAATCACAATGTGTCTAAGAGATGCTTTGCTGGGGTTCTGAAACTGTCTGCTATCTGAATTTCTGTATGTCTTGCAATTCTTGGGAAAATCTCTTGGAGTAGAGCATCTGTACCTTTAGGGCCATCCTCTTCTCCTTCGGGAATTCCTATAACATGAATGTTTGATCTTTTGTAGTGATCCCACAACTCTCTCAGGGAATGATCAGTTTTTGCTCTCCATTTATCTGCCTCTTTGAGTGTTTGGGAACATTCTGCCTGGTCAGCTCTATTACTGAGGGATTCTACTGTATTTTGGAGTTTCTCAACTAACTTTTTCATTTCCTTGAGCTCTGCTATCTCTTTTCTCGTTATGTCCATATCTTTGGTGACTTGGGCTTTGAATTCATTAATTTCTTGAGACAACTTTAGAACTACTCTTTGGAATTCAATTTCTATCTTTTTTTCCATTCTATTTATCTTATTTGCAATCCATATTCTGAATTCAACTTCTGACATTGCTGCCATTTGTCTATGCGTGGCATCTTCAGTTGTATCTCCTTTGTCATTTCTTCGGGGGGGGGGCATTGATCTACTCTGGTTATTCATGTTGCCAGAGTTCTTCTGTTGGGTCTGCACCATGTTTTTTTTCCACCATTTGGTTATTAGAACTGGTAGTGTGAGATTGAATTTGGGTTCCCAGGTAGTAGAGATAGCCCCTTACTGAAGCACTAGGCTTTATAATTGTGGCTTATCTCCTCTACAACCTTACAAAGGCCCATTTCAGAGTTTTGGCCAGAGACTCTGAGGACCTACTTGGTGAGATAGTGCAAGCTACCTCTGTTTTGATATCAGCCTACCTCTATCCTATCCTAAGAAGCTACAGTATTAGTTTTAAATCTTGACTGTGAAGAGATACAAACAAAACAGCTGTGGTACCCAGCCTCCACCCTTCAGTTCTTTTTTGCTACAGACCTTTGAAAATCAACCTCAGAATGTCCCTGAGTGGACAGCTCCAGAAACAGGTTCCAATTAAATTGTCTCAGGCAGTGAAAACCCTGCTCAACAGAGAGGGGCTCAAGGGTCTCCAACAGCATGATTGGAGCCAGGGATCCACACTCTCGCCTGCCAGACTCAGTCCACACTGTTGTCTGCTTCTCTGCTCACAGGCCCAGTTGGAGCCAGGGGCCATGCCCCCACCCACTGGTCTCAGTCCACACCCAGCTAGCCTCTGCCTGCCAGACCAGTTTAAGTCAGGGGATCACTCCCCTGCCTGCCAATCTCAGTCCACTGCCTGCCAAGCCTCTATTGGCAGGCTCTGATAGAGTCAGGGCACAGCACGTGCCTGCAGGTCTTAGTCCTCACCTACTAAGCCTCTGATCACCAGCCCCATTGAAGATAGGGGACCACGTCCTAACCCTGAGGTCTTGGTTCACACCCAGTAAGCCACTGCTCGAGGGTTCTGTTGGAATCAGGGGACCACGCCCTTGCTGTCAGGTCTCAGTCCTTACCTAGCAAACCTCTGCTCACAGGCCCAGCAGGGGTTGGGGACCAGCCCTGTCTGCCGAACTCAGTCCACATGGGGCAACTACTCTCCTGCTGTGGGTGCTGTCAGAACTGGGGGTTCTGCACCCCACCTACCAGACAACAGCCCAAACTGAGGGTCAAGACCACCACTGGCTGGGCACAGTCATAACTAGGGTAATACTCCTCCTCCCGCTGCGTGTCCCTTTCTTCCCACATCCTCTTTCTCCCCCGTTAGTCACAGACTCCATCCTGATGTTTTGCAGTCCACACTATGCCCAGATCTTTCAGGACAAGACCAAACACTCTGTGCTTTGCAGGGGGCAGAACTTCAGACCACCATGTGAGGGGGAAGGATGGACTGGAAGTTTGGATTTGTGGGGGAAAATATGTGTTCAATTTTATGCTTGGTGGGGTGGTGTCTAGGTTCATAAGTGGGACGTTCCTGGAGAAAGAGACCTGGAGTTTAGCAACTCTCTCCAGGGAGGTAAAAATGAGAGGTCTTTTGTTCCCTATTCATTCGCAGATAGCCTGTGGCAGGCCTCCTGCTTGGGAGGGGGGTTCCCCCCGGTCCTCTAGTCAATAAGCTTTGTATCTGTAATTTGTTTTGTTAAATGCTCTTCCTTGGAATTACAGCTTGCCAAACTTCTTTCTTGGCTCAGCTCCCCACCTTTGGCTTCATAGAGTCCAATTCCATCCAGTTTTTCTTCCTCTGCTCAGGACCCTCTGCCGAGGGTTGCTACCAGTCTGTCTTCTTCCCAGAATCGGTTACATATTTCTTAATGTTTATTATGTTTTGTCAGTTTCCTCTGCTATTCTAAAAGCTCTGTGAGAAAAGGAGTATGTTGTTCACCAGTACTATTCCAAATATCTAGTATATGCTGGTCATTTATTATAGGTGACCAATAAATATTGAGTGCCGTGGCATCACAGCTCACAGCAACCTCCAATTCCTGGGCTCAAGCGAGTCTCCTGCCTCCGCCTCCCAAGTATGTGGGACTACAGGTGCCTGCCACAACGCCCGGCCATTTTTTGGTTGCAGCCATCATTGTTGTTTGGTGGGCCCGGGCTGGATTCAAACCCGCCAGCTTGGGTGTACGTGGCTGGTGCCTTAGCCTGTTGAGCCACAGGCACTGAGCCTTTTCTCAATTTTTAAAAATCTTTGAGCAAAATCATTTTACTCTTGGGATTATTTTTTTTCTATTGTAGGTATGACCCAGAATCATATAAAATATCAACAATATATATATAAAAAAATTAAAATATCAACAATATAGAAATTTATTACACAGAAGTAAAAGTTTCTTAAAGTTCCTCTCTCCAAAGAAAATCACTTTCAACAAATTGGTATATGTTCCCTCAGCTTTTTATATAGACACTAACTTTGTTTATTTTAACAAAAAAGGAACTCATGAGGAACAATAATGGTATGTTTTTCACTTAGTAATATGCTTTGACCATGTCTGGGTCTTAGTGCCCAAAGTTCTAACTCATTCAGTTTAGTGGCAGCATAGTTTTCCAAAGCGTGGCAGTACCATAGTGTATTCAGTAGACACTGGGGTTGTTTCTAACTTTTTTTTGTTACAAACAGATCTGCGGTGACTATTCTTTTATATTATTCTGTGTGCTTTTGTGAAGAATGTTTCTGTAGGATAACTTCCTAGAAGTGGAAGTCCTTGGTCAAAATAGAGGAAGATTTGACATTGTAAGAGCTGCTGCTAAATCCCAGAAATTTTGGAGTCACGTGTCTACTGTTTTCACCTCCTCCATTCTCTTTGCTGTTTTTTGTCATTTTGTGTTTATTCTTCAATTGCCTATCAGGAGGAAGAAGAGATAAATGCATGTGATCAGGATGCCACCTTTAACCAAATTTCCTCATTATGGTTAAGAAAAACCCTATTGATTTAGTTATTTTTATTCAAGTTGTATATTACACAGTTTAAAGTGTTCCAGGGTTGTTATAAAAATAGTCCCCTAGACCTCTATGGCCTGCATTTTCTAGTCTCCCAAGATGGCCGCTTTGTCTTTTAAACTGATTATTCAGGTTTCGCTTTTGGATCTTTATAACATGCTTGTTTTCTTGCTTATTTGTTTTTCAGTTTTAGGCATTATATGTTGATTTTTTATTGTGGTTTTTAAAAAGCCATCATTGACATTTAAAACAGAAAAAGCCTCGTTTTATTGAAATGTTCATGAATAGGCTTGGCATCTGTGGCTCAACCGGCTAAGGCGCCAGCCACGTACACCTGAGCTGGTGAGTTCGAATCCAGCCTGGCCCGCCAAACAACAATGGTGGCTGCAACCTAAAAATGGCCAGGCGTTGTGGCGGGTGCCTGTAGTCCCAGCTACTTGGGAGGCAGAGGCAGGAGACTCGCTTGAACCCAGGAATTGGAGGTTGCTGTGAGCTGTAATGCCACAGCACTCTATGCAGGGTGACAGCTTGAGGCTCTGTCTCAAAAAAAAAAAAAAGAAAAAAAAGAAATGTTCATGAATAAAAAGTACTCAGATCATAAATGTATTGGTTGGTGAATTATCATAAAGTAAACAGATTTGCATAACCGTGACCCAGGGCAAAAAATATGCTCTGACCTGCTCCCAGAAGACTCTCCCTTCTTCCCCCTTCCAGTTACTTCATTGTCCCTCTTCCCCAAAGGAACCACTATACTGATATCTACTACCATATACAGTCGAACCTGTATATTTGACCACCTCCCTTCACTGATCACCTCCTTAAATTGACTTAATTTTCATAGACTCAACATACATCACATATACTTAGTAGACTTCTATATATTGACCACTTCTGTAAGTTATATCTTGAGCACTTGGACTATGGCACTGCAATATTAATTTATCCTGTATAACTTGACTAGTTGGTTAGTTGGTTATAGGGGTATAACTCAACACCAAGAGTGAGGAAAGGTGTGGATTTTGCCCCTTATTTATAGTATTATTTCTTTAGTATAAGTTCTTTCTTAAAAATTTCAGATTAATGTGAGGGTACAAATGATTAGGTTACAATGTTTGCATTCGTTGTAAAATCCTTGTTGTAGTTGTGTCCCTCACCCAGGAGGTGTGCCATATACCCTTACCTTTTGCCCATTATGTGGAAACACACCAATCCCCCTCCCTCCTGCCCTTTTCCCCCACCCCTCACTTGAGTTTAATAGAATTTTCTCTTGTGTGGTTGTGTATTAGTTCGTCTACTGGCTTCACACTAGTATTGAGTACATTGGATACTTGCTTTTCCATTCTTGTGATACTTTACTAAGAAGAATGAGTTTCAACTCCACCCAGATTAATACAAAAGATGTAAGGTCTCCATCTTTTTTTTAATGACAGAATAGTGTTCCATGGTAGATATATATCACAGTTTATTAATCCATTCATGAGTTGATGGACAATTGGGTTGTTTCTAAATCTTGGTGATTGCAAATTGAGCTGCAATATAAATTCTTTATTCATGTTTTATTATTATCATGTGTTGGATCAGACTGAACTTCCTGTTGTGTTGTGGAAGATGTTTTCAACATGATGGACTGATCTGAATTGTAGGTACATACTACAATTACTGTAAATTTTATAGTTCATCAAGACATAATGGCCCCCCAAAAAGAACTCAAAGAGCTGACATTGAAGAAAAATGTCAATCTACATTTTCTGGAAAACAGCAGCCAAAGAAAGATGACAGAATATTTCGGTGTTAGCAAGACCACAGTTGCAGCATCCAAAACATAAAAATGAGTATTTAAAGAGATATGGTAAGGAAAATGGAGACCTACAGTGGAAAAAGGAGGAAAATTTCTCTTAATGAAGTCAATGAAGCCACATTAAGCTAGTTCAAACACATGATGGCAGTTAATGCCCAAATCTCATGGCCAATAATCTAAGAAATTGCTAAAAAAATTCACATAGGAAGTTGGGGTAGCATATTTCTAGCATCTGATGGAACAGTCTGAGCCAATCACTGGTTGTGTTGAGAAGTTTATACTGTGACATGAGATCTCCCAGAAAGTCTTGTGTGGTGAATCCATTGAAGTTCTAGGAGAAGTTGTGGAAGAGTTCATCAAAAAGTTCCCAGACTTTGCCTGAGGCTTCAAAGATGATCTCATCTTTAACATTGAATAGTATAGACTCATTGACAAAGTGATGTCTGGTAAGAATCTTGCCACAAAGGGTTGCAAATGTTAAGAGTGGAAAATTTTTCAAAGAATATTTCACTGTTCTGCTTTGCACTAGCTCAACTGGAGAGAAACTAAATCTCTTGGTGATCGGTAAATTGGACAAGTCATGTGCACTCAAGAACCTGAAGCCTGAAGACCTCCCCATCAAACAAATGCTCATGGATAACTGGTACCCTTTTTGAGGAGTAGATAAGGGATATTGACCAAGAAATGAAGACAAGGTATTCATCTATTCTACTGACAGTAGACAACTGTCCTGGCCATCTGCAATTGAATTAGTCATCTCACAAATGTGACACTGAAATTTATGCCTCCAAACATGACCTCAAAAATCCAACTTCTTGACCAAGGCATTATCAAATCATATAACATGCACTATTGACCTCAGCTCTTGCAGCGGATTATTGCTAAAATACAAACCGGTGGCTGGGCGTGGTGGCTCTGCCTATGGTCTTTGGGAGGTGAAGGCGGATGGACTGCTTGAGCTCAGGAGTTCCTGAGACCAGTTTGAGCAAGATTGAGACCGTGTTCCTACTAAAAAATAAAAGTAAATAGAAAAACTAGCCATGGTGGTGCACACCTGTAGTCCCAGCCACTTAGGAGACTGAGGTAAGAGGATTGCTCGAGCCCCAGAGTTTGAGGTTGCTGTGAGCTATGATGCTATGGAACTTTACCCAGGGTGAAAGAATGAGACTGTCTCAAAAAAAATAACCCACAAAAATCTGCACAAACCTGTGGTCCACCTGTGAAAGCAATGTCATTTGCTGCATCAGCTAACATGCTGGATGCTGTCCTCTGGATCACTTCTTCTTGGAATAAAGTTCAACCAGAAATGATACAGAAATGTTTCAAGAAAGCTGGATTTGTCACAACCTAAGAGCATGATGTTTTTGCCTCATCAGTCAGTCTATCTCCCATGGCAGAATTCAAAGGAGTAGATTTTGAAGGTTTTGTTGCAATGGATGATGAGGTGGGAACCTGTCATGAACCTGACTGAGAAGCAATTTTCCAAGCAATATTGACCAAAGCATGACCAGCATAAAAGTGGATGAAGCGGCTCGGCACCTATAGCTTGGCGGCTAGGGTGCCATCCACATACTGGGAGTTGGCGGGTTTGAATCCAACCTAGGCCAACTACAACCAAAAAATAGCTGGGTGTTGTGGTGAGTACCTGTAGTCCCAGCTACTTGGGAGGCTGAGTCAAGAGAATTGCTTAAGCCCAAGAGTTGGAGATTGCTGTGAGCTGTGATAGCATGGCACTCAACCAAGGGCAACAAAGTGAGACTCAAAAATAAAAAATAAATAAAAAATAAAAGTGCATGAAGTATCTGATGAAATGGAAGACGTAAGTGAAGGTTACACAGAAATTGCAGATATTCCAAAAAAAGAGGATGTCAGGCATCTGATAATGCAGTTGAAGTCCTTTGCTGTGGAGAAATGTCTAGGTATGCTGAGTGGTATAGCCAGCATTAAGAATATTTCTCCACTTACATTTGTAGTAAGAATAAAAAACAGACCAAGATTGTCTCCTTTTTCAGAAAGAATGATTAAACCAAGAGAAAACAATAAATGTATTGATTTTATATGATATTGTATGTAGGATTTTACTGTGTTTTGATTATATGATTTCGTATAATATTCTCTAATAACAGCTGTGCAAGAAAGTACAGTACAGTAGGCCAGTTCCTTATGTTGACTACCTCTGTATGTTGACCAGTTTGTTACAGTTCCTTGGGTGGTCAACTTACAGAGGTTCTGCTGTAGTTGGAATGTGTTTGTTTGTTTGTAATATTTTGTTCAAAATCTATCATTGCTGTCCGGAGAAGGGGTTGCCGGACCACTTCAGTCCCCCACTGCTACTGGAAATCTACAATCTCTAATACCCATTTAAAAAATTTTAGTAAAATATACACGGTATAAGCATGCAAGCTTAACTCTTTTTTTTTTATTTTTGGAGACAGAAAAGCTCCAAGAAAAGCTCTCAAGCTGTCGCCCTGGGTAGAGTGCTGTAGAGTGCTGTAGAGTGCTGGCATCACAGCTCACAGCAACCTCCAACTCTTGGGTTTAAGAGATTCTGTTGCCTCAGCCTCCCAAGTAGCTGGGACTATAGGTGCCTGCCATAATGCCCATCTATTTGTTGGTTGCAGTTGTCATTGTTGATTAGCAGACTGGAGCGGGGTTTGAACCCGCCACCCTAGGTGTGTGTGGCTGGAGCCCTTGCTGACTGAGCTACAGGCACCGCCAAACTTAACTATTTTTAAATGAATAGTTCAGTGGCATTAAATGCATTTTTATTGTGTATCCATCACCACCCTCCATCTCCAAAACTTTTTTCATCTTGCAAAACTGGAACTCTGTACCCATGAAACAGTAACCCCCCAACTTTGCCTCCCCTTGGCCCTTGCCAACCATCATGATTCTTTCTGTTTCTATAAACTTGAATATTTTAGGTACCTCGCTTAACTGGCTTATTTTACTTAGAGTGTCCTTAAGGTTCATGGGTGTTGCGGCATGTGTCAGAATTTCCTTTCCTCTTATGGCTGAACAATATTCCACTATATGGATATACCACATTTTTTATCCACTTGTGTACTGATGGACACTTGCATCCTTTCTGCCTTTTAGCTACTGTGAAGAATGCAGCTCTGAACATAGAAATTCAAATGTTTCCTCAAGACCTTGTCCTCAATTTGTTTGAGTATATAACAAGAAGTGGAATTGTTGGATCATCTAGTAATATTTATTTATTTTTATTTTTATTTTTTAATTTAATTTAATTTTTTTATTGTTGGGAATTCATTGAGGGTACAAGAAACCAGGATACACTGATTGCATTTGTTAGGTAAAGTCCCTCTTACAATCGTGTTTTGCCCCCAAAAGGTGTGGTACACACCAAGACCCTACCCCCCTCACTCCTTCCCTCTCTCTGCTCTTCCTTTCCCCACCCCTCTTTCATTCTTTCTATTTAATTATTTTTGAGACAGTCTTACTTTGTCACCCTCAGTAGTGTGCCGTGGTGTCATAGTTCACAGCAACCTCCAACTCTTGGGCTCAAGTAATCCTCTTGCCACAACCTCCCAAGTAGCTGGGACTACAGGCACCCACCAGAATGCCCAGCTATTTTTTTTAGATAGCTCTTGCTTTTGCTCTTGCTTAGGCTGGTCTCAAACACCTAAACTCAGGCAATCTACCTGCTTTGACCTCCCAGAGTGCTAGGATTATAACGTGAGCCACTGCACTTTGGCAGTAATTACCCTTGGTAATTTATTTTAAATTTTTTGAGAAACACAATACCTTTTTAATAAAGTCCCCTTTCTGTTTAAATTAGAGAGGGTTGTTTCTGTCATTTGCAATGTGAGTCCTCACAGACACTTGTCTCCAGCTCTAGATTGTGGTGTGCTATCTGAGGGGGACTGTGGGCTGCCAGCCTCTGTGGATAGCAGCACCTGAGGCAGAAGCCCAAAGCAATCACCAGGAAGCAGGAGTGAGGGGAAAGGGAAAGAGCAGGAGCAGTAAAAGGAAGTGTGTTGTTGAAGTACTGGACAAACTGATTTGGGCAATGTCACTTTCATGAGGTTGTATGCAGTGACTGCATATCCTAACAGTCTAGAGGGTAAAGAAGGGAGAATTAATCTGCCGACTCTTGTCTCCTATTGGCTGAAGTTCACGTTCGTGTAGTCCAGGTTGTGCATTTGTGTGTGTTAAGCAGATCCTGCTGTGGTTCCGTGGAGGTGAGGGGCACAATGTCACATGGGAAGTCAGGTACTGTCAGAACCTGTCCCTGAGCAACAGGAGTCCAGGAGTGTCCACTGCAGCAGGCCTGGAGCCATGAGCCCAGGAAAAGAACCAGCCAACACGAGGCTGTGAGGACCAGGTCTGGGCGATGCAGATAGTGTATGTGGTAGGGGAGATAATGGAGTCAGATGCTTTGGCACACATCTGTACTGGGGGGAGGGGTGCTCCTCGAGGTCAGGGTGATGAGAGGAGAGGAGTCTGGGAATGCTGGGGAGGGGATATCTAGCCTTCCAGAGCTCATGGCCATGGGTAGTGGCCAGCCCCTGCTCTCCTGGCACAGGAAGGAGTGGTGGGAACTGGCCTTGCAGGCCCTTTGGCTTCAGTGAGTCACTGGACTTGGTACAAATAATTCTTCACTATCTGGCCCAAAGCCAAGATCTCTGTTTGCTTGGAGGGGTAGCAGGCAGCCTCCCAGGATGACACTCAAAAGGAAATGCAGGCATCAGGTTTCCAGTTGGATGAATTGCAGGGAATGGTCCCTTTCTTCTGGCAAGCCCCAGTGGCAGACCTTTTGTGAGCTGCACAGGTTCCAGGACCCCTCAGCCCTCATGGGACCTCAGATGGGAGACCATTTTCCCTGTCCTCCCTCCCTGGGTGGCAGACCTCAGATTGGACGGGGTTGTGTGAAACTGCATAGCTGTCCCTCAGGCTGGGCCCTGGCACAAAAGTGTGGAAGACAAGTCTTCTCAGCATCTAGACAGTGGCTGGTTCAGTTGTAAATATCCTTCAGGTCAGAGCAGCAAGAGGACGCCTGCCTCTTATTCCGTGAGCAGTCCCCACCTTAGCACCACACCTAGGTTTCTTTCACTGACAAGAACAGGGACCCGGTGAAGACTTCTTGAGGGTTGGGGCAGTACAGAGGCCCTAGATGAGGTCTCTAGAACAGGAAGGCCCCCTCCCCTGCTACAGCGTGTCTGCGTTACAGAAGGCCAGCATTTCTGATTTTCCACTCAATCCATCCCCCATCCCACCTTCTCTCTTGCCAGCTGAGGACAGTTGAATTCTCAGGTTTATCTACATCACGTGGACACAGGGAAGGGCACTTATTTTTTGACCCTCAGTTTCCATGGAGCCCAAAAGCTGCTTGGAGGTTACAGGGTGCTCAGGCCTGGCCTCAGCCCCAGGAGGTGATATTCGATCCACCTTTATAATAAGAATTTTCTGGGCACCTGCTTTGACCAGGAAGTCTGACACTGTGGAAACAGCAGCCAAAAAAATAGTCCCTGCTACAATGGAGGTTACATTCTACTGGGGGGAAGACAAAAATGAAGAAACAAAACCAACAAATACAGCAAGTCAGATACTAGGACTATCTAGAGAAAGAATATCATGCCAGGTCCATGGTACAGCACGCACAAAGTCTCTGAGATGGCATGTTCCAGAAAAAGGATGGAAGGTGTGTGGGGGACATGAGTGAGGGAGAGGGAGAGCGGTAAGGGGAGGTGACAGGGGTTGCTCAGTCTGATCTGCTATAGGAATTTCATTCCTTGCCAGTGACAGATTTAGTCAGGGTCTCTGGTGTAGTTCTGACCAGAAGATGGGATGCCTTCTGGGTCCTCTAGGAAGGGTTTCTTGGCTCTTATTTATTTATTTATTTATTTATTTATTTTTCTTTAAGACAGTCTCACCCTATCACCCTCCGTAGAGCACTGTGGCATCACAGCTCACAGAAACCTCAAAGTCTTGGGCTTTTTTTTTTTTTTTTTTTTTTGAGACAGAGCCTCAAGCTGTCACCCTGGAAAGAGTGCTGTGACATCACAGCTCACAGCAACCTCCAACTCCTGGGCTCAAGCGAGTCTCCTGCCTCTGCCTCCCAAGTAGCTGGGACTACAGGCGCCCGCCACAACGCCTGGTCATTTTTTGGTTGCAGCCATCATTGTTGCTTGGCGGGCCCAGGCTGGATTTGAACCTGCCAGCTCAGGTGTACGTGGCTGGCGCCTTAGCCCGTCGAACCACAGGGACCGAGCCGGGTTTCTTGGCTCTTAAAAAGAGATATGGCTCTTGGCTTGGCGCCTGTAGCTCAGCGGCTAGGGTGCCAGCCACATATACCAGAGCTGGTGGGTTTGAACCCAGCCTGGGCCTGCCAAACAACAATGACAACTACAACCAAAAAATAGCTGGGCGTTGTGGCAGGTGCTTGTAGTCCCAGATACTTGGGAGGCTGAGGCAAGAGAATCGCTTAAGCCCAAGAGTTTGAGGTTGCTGTGAGCTGTGATGCCATGGCACTCTACCTAGGACGACATAGTGAGACTCTGTCTGAAAAAAGAGAGAGAGAGGTGGCTCTTACTATTAATCCAATTGCCGAGAGAGAGAGTGAGAGAGAGAGAGAGAGAGAGAGAGAGAGAGAGAGAGACATAACAATGGACCCACTCTCCTACCATAAACAACTGAAAAAAGATGACAATATGCTCTTCAAAGCTACATTGGACAGCAACCAAAACAGAGCTATATTCCTCAAAAAAAGTAAAACAAACTGAATTGCTGCACACACAAAAAGAGACCAAGCAGAGATGAAGCAATAGCTTCACTGGGAAGAAGAAATAGAAATTGAAGTTCAAAGACACCAAGGAGGCTGGGATGGTGGGGATCATTTTTGAGTACAGACCAAGAGTCTCCAAAATCTGTGTGAGAATTTCTCAAAGACATTTGGCCAATGTTTAATCTGTGCATTTTCAGAATGAGGGCCCAGGAGTGGAGGGCTAGGCAGAGACTTTGGGACCACATAGTGCTGAGGATGTGGAGGTTGGAGTTGGGCCCAGCTAGAGTGGGAAGACCTTAATGAACCATTCGGACTTTAGTTGAGATCTCACAAAATTCACATTCTGGGAATAAGGACTGCATCCTGAGAGTAAGACAAAACTGAAATCAGCCCATTCCACAAAAGTGTCAAAACGAGCCTAATGGATTCAAGGTGACTGGCAGGCAATTTATGTGCCCACCAAAACAAAATGTAACACTCCCTAGAGACAGACAATGTAATCCAGAGATTCTATAACATACTGTAATATTATGAGAGAGCTCTTTAGGTTTCACCCACAATTCCTGGCTCATAACTCTCAGAGCCCTTGTTACAGTGGTTATCGGAATATTACTCCATTATAAGTCATGAGGTATTAGTATATTACACAACATAGCTCTCTGTGTTTGGACCTAGTTTGTGGTGACATGGCCAAATGCACTGAGAAGGATGGAATCATTGGTAAATAGGGGACCCACCATAGTGTCTTCCTCAGGAAAATGGTGAAAAAAATTGAAACCAGCCAGCACATCAAGTACACTTGCTCCTTCTGTGGCAAACCAAGATGAAAAGAGGAGCTAAGGGGATCTAGCACTGTGGTTCCTGCATAAAAACAGTAGCTGATGGTGCCTGGACCTACAACACCACATCCTCCCTAACAGTAAAATCCACTATCATATGACTGAAGGAACTGAAAGACCAATACAAGCACCACCTTTCCAAATATTACTAGCCTATTATAAATGGGTTAATTTATGTAAAAATAATAAGCAAAATAGAGGAAAAGATGGACAACATGGAAGACAAGATGAAAATATTTCAATAGACCAAGTCTATAAAAGACCATTCTACAACTGTGGCATAAAATATCTGAAAAAGAACTCATTGGATGGGTTTGATGGCAGACTAGACACAAGAGATGGCAGGATCAGTGAGCTCACAGGTCAGTATGAGATCTCTAATCTGAAACGCAGAAAGAAAGAAAATGAGAGAAAACCAAAACTGAGCGTAAGAGACAAGTGCAAAATGTGCACCTGCAGCCCCCAAAGGTGAGGAAAAAGAGAAAGGGACAGAGCAACATTTGAGGCAACAATGACTGAGAATTTTCAAGTCTGATTAAAGACAGCAACCCACAGAGCTGAGAGGCTCTGTGAACACCAAGGACAATAATTAAGAAGAACAAATACTAAGCTACATATAGGCAGTAAACAACTTGCTGAAAGTCCTAGAAAAAGAAAAAAAAAAGTTAAACAGCCAGAGATAAAAGGAAAGTTATTTTCAGAGAAGTGAAATAGTTGAAAGCAGCTGGGAGCAGTGGCTCACACCTGTAATCCTAGCGCTCTGGGAGGATGAGGCCGGAGGACAGCTTGAGCTCATGAGTTCGAGACCAGCCTGAGCAAGAGCAAGAGCAAGACCCTGTCTCTAATAAAAACAGAAAAATTGAGGCAAGAGGATCACTTGAGCCTAAGAGTTGGAGGTTGCTGTGAGCTATGACTTTAATTAAAACCAGGGAAGCTAGAGGACAATGGAACTCACATCTTTAAGTGGTCACTTACTCTCTCTGAGACTGCAGAGAGGTTCATGAGAACCAGATAGAGGGCGGCACCTGTAGCTCAGCGAGTAGGGCACCGATCCCATATACCGAAGGTGGCAGGTTCAAACCCAACCTCGGCCGAACCGCAACAAATAAATAGCCAGGCATTGTGGCGGGCACCTGTAGTCCCAGCTACTTGGGCAGCTGAGGCAAGAGAATTGCCTAAGACCAGGAATTGGAGGTTGCTGTGAGCTGTGTGATGCCACGGCACTCTACCGAGGGTGATAAATTGAGACTCTGTCTCTACAAATAAATAAATAAATAAGAACCAGATAGTGTGACTGCTAGAACAAAAAAGAACCCTAATACCAGAAGGTCATCCATCAGCTGTAAATGAAAAATAAACATAAAATAAACATGATTTTAGATTTTTTTTTAAAAAAATGAAAGCATTTATCAATAGCAGACGTGCACTGACAAAAGTACTTAATAAGTTCTTGAAACTGCACAGAAATGATCCCAAATGGAAGCATCGTACTACATGAAAGAATAAAGAGCCCCAGAAAGGGTAAATATAGGGGAAAATAGAAATATTAATTTTTAAAAATAACTGTAATAATACCAAATCTGTTGCTTGGAATTTATACCATATATAAAAGTAAAATACATGGGTTTGTGTGCCTCATGTCTGTAATCTCAGAACTTTGGGAGGCCATGGTGCAAGGATCACTTGAGCCCATGAGTTTAAAGTTGCAGTGAGCTGTGATGACGCCACAGCACTCCAACCTGACAAGAAAATGAGAGTGACCTGATCTAAAAACAAAAACAAAAACACAAAAAGACAAAATAGGGCGGCGCCTGTGCTTCAAAGGAGTAGGGCCCCGGCCCCATATATTGGAGGTGGCGGGTTCAAACCCGCCCCTGGCCAAAAACTGCAAAAAAAAAAAAAAAAAGACAAAATAGCACAAAGGGCGAGGGGGAGGTCAAGGAAGTTTAGTAGTTTCTGAGGGGTTGCATATCCTGAGGGGTTGGGAAGCAGCCAAGTATTAATTTAAAGTGGACTGTCATAAATCAAAATGCATACTGCTAAAAACAGGTGTAAGAAGAGAAACTGTTCTTTTCTGCCTCTGGACACACTGTGTGAGGAGACGTGTGTGGCTAGATCTGAAGCAGCCACCTGGGAGGGAAGGAAGCGAGGAAGATGCTCCTATAGCTCCGTTGTTCACCCTGAGCTGATGCAGACACCTGCCCTGGAAACCCTTGCCTCTGGACTACGTGTTGAGAAAGCCACCTGTCCCTTTTCTGTTTCTTGCAGCTGAAGGCTTCTTAACAACCGCCGGGAGATATGGTGAGGGCTGACTGTGTTGTCTGACCAAGGAGTCCATCCTCCTGTCACCCAAGCCAATCAACAGAGAAGCAGATGAGAGATCAAGAGTTTCACTTTTATTTACAGAAAACCCAGCAAGTCTGGAGAACAGTGAGGATTTCTCTTCAAAGAGCTGCTCTGCCTGTTATTTTTCCTTGCTAGTTTTATACCCTCACAGGATAGCGTACATCAGCAATGTTATTAATCATCACAGAATACATAACCAGATTCCTCCCTCCTTTATAGATTATGAAGTCAAAATATCTCTTGCTTTCAAAGTGGCTATATCTTCAAAGCATTTCTAGTTAGACTAAATTTATAGTTAGTTAATACTTCACTGGGTGCTCAGAATGCCCTGGGTCCCTGACTGGTGCCATGGAGTCCAGTTCCCCAACTTATCTGTGAGAGGAGAGCTTGGAAGTGAATAAACAATCTCTAGATGTCAGCACATAGGCTGCTCTGGCCTTGTTAGGGCCTGACCAGCAGCACCCTGCATGAAATGGCCATTCAGGTTAACAGTGGTTGCTATCACCTGGAAGGGAAGCATAGCAGAGTGCACAGTACAGTACACAGGCCCTGGAGCTAGAAGACACGGCTTCAATTCCCAGCTCCCTCTCATTGGCTGACTGCTCTTGGGTAAGTTGCTTAATCTTTCTGACACTGCAGCTGATTCCAAGAGAATCACATTAGTGGTTGTAAGAGAAGGTTCAGGCTTAGCAGGGCACATAGAGTGGTAGCTAAAAAGCAAAAGGAATCCATATATCAATCCCCTGGAGCCCAAGGTTCTGTTCATTCTTTGTATAGCCACACCCAGATCACCAGGGCATGGAGCCCAGGACTTGCCAGTTGTTGAAGGTGCTCAAAGGGAGGCTTTTCATCTGTGAAACAAGGGTGAGAAACATGATGGCTCATGGCAAGGACTAACAGGGCACAGGCCCCAGGACAGAGAACAGTTCAGCGGGTGCAGATGTAGTTTTCAGGTCCTGAACCCACAATTTGGGAGAGCCTTTTTTAAGAAAAAAAAATACAAAATTGTAATTAAAATATTAAGTGTGAATTGATATTTACTTGCAGTGAAAAAACAATTCACAGCAATCTCAAATTTTCAAATTCCACAAACATAATAAATACAAGAAAAATAAAAATACTTTTACTAAGGAAATTGCTTAACACACCCTTAATTTTCTCCCTTTATTTTCCCTTTGTCTGTATAAGACAGTTTTGTTTTTTTTTAGAGACAGTCTCACTTTATCACCCTCTGTAGAGTGCTGTGGCGTCACAGCTCACAGCAACCTCTAACTCCTGGGCTCAGGCAGTTCTCTTGCCTCAGCCTCCCGAGTAGCTGGGACCACAGGCACCTGCCACAACGCCTGGCTACTTTTTGTTGCAGTTTGACTGGGGCCAGGTTCAAACCCACCACCCTCGGTATATGGGGCCTGTCCCCTACCCACTGAGCCACAGGTGCCCCCCCCCATGTAAGACAGTTTTTAATGACATTTAATTTTTTATTCTGTGTAAATTCTATTTTAAAATTTATAATTGATACATAATAATTATATACATTCGTGGGGCATAGTGTGATGTTTCAATGCATGTATGCATTGTATAATGATCAAATCTGGGTAATTATCATATTTAGCACTTTAAGCATTTACTATTTCTTTGTGGTGACAACATTCAACAATGCTATTTCAACATTTTTAGCTGAGGGTTTTTTTTTTTAGATTCCCTTAGGATACCTCCTTATCAATAATCCTAAAAATAATTAACATAATAAATATGATATTAAAACATACACAAGAGCAATTCAGATGCTTTTTAAAGCATCATTGCCATTACAATGTATCAAGCTACAGAAAACTTGTTTCTGCAGACTTTGTTTTCCTATGTAGGTGGCAACTCTGGGTCCTTGTTCTTCTGATACATACTGTGCATGTGACTTTACACAGATGTACTCTGCTTATAGATCTGCCACACAACAGTGTCCACAAACACAGAAATTCTGATAAACTGTAGTGTTGGCAATTCCCACTTAAAAAAATATTATGGTTAGCTGGGCACAGTGGCTCACACCTGTAATCCTAGCACTCTGGGAGGCTAAAGCAGGTGGATCGCTTGAACTCAGGAGTTTGAGACCAGCCTGAGCAAGAGCAAGACCTCGTCTCTGATAATACCCACGTCTTAACCTGCACATTGTACCCCTTGATTGCACTAATGTACACAGCTATGATTTAATAATAAAAAGAATGAAAAAAAAAAAAAAAAAAAAACAAAGACAAAGCTTGAGAAGCTCCCAGAAGCTCTAGTTGGGAATATTAGAGAAGGGTTTTTCCCATTGAATCCAGTCCATAAAAAGTAGGAGGGGCAGATATATCTTCAAAACAAAGCTACAAGGAATAAGAAAAATCGGGGTAATAGAACACTTTCAGAAGAATAAAACAAATCTCTGGCAAGTGATTCCTTAAAATAGGAGATCTAGGAATTACCTAATAAGGAATTAAATATTTCTTTTAAAGAAGCTCAGTGAGAACACACAGCAAACTAGACAAATCAGGAAAATGAACAGGAACAAAAGGGAAAAAAATATATATATATACATATAGAAGATACAGAACATACAGGAAGGAACAAAACAGAAATTCTACAGCTGAAGACTGTAATAATGGGAGTGGGAAATCCATTAGAGGGCCCAGGGCCACACGTTGACAGGCCCTGAGCACTCAGCAGCATCCACAAGGCTGTCGAGTTGCCTCATGCTCCATCCTTCTCCCTCCCTCCTATGGGAGAAAGCACAGGTGCTGTCCCCCCCCCCATCCCACAGAGATGTTCTGGCTGCAACGTATCTCGTGGCCCTTTGTTGGTGGCTTTTCGCAGGCATCCAGACTTTGCTGGTACCGTGCAGCTTCCTGAGAGGATAAGCGTGTTGAAGAAACACCCACTTTCTCCCTTGCCCCAAGGATAAAACCAGTAACCAAAAAATCACTCAGTACTGAGCACCGAATGCCACTCCATGGAGGGGCTGATGTGAGTGAGTGAAATGCACTTGTTGTCTGTTTCTATTATGTATGGCTGTTCTCTGTTCTGTGCTTGTTTTAAAAATATTCTGGTCTGTATATGAATGTCAAATAAGCATTTTGGGGAGTCATGAGGACTTGGATTTCCCATTCCACCATATGCCTGACATCACTCTCGAAGTTGTTTAGCATTAAAAAAAATCATTTAATCAATACAGTTCATTCAGTGAGCAGACCAGAAATGGAAAACACCATAAAAATAGAAAAAAATATAAAAAATTAAAAAAAAAAGGACGCTTGGACTGTATCTCACAACTGGCACAAAATTTAACTTAACCAGGTCATAGACTTAAATATAAGAGCAATCATTATAAAACATACAGAAGAAACCTATTAAAAAATCTTTATAACCATATGTTAGACAAGTATTTATTTGAAAAGAAACAAAAAACACAAACCATTAAACTTTAAGAAATCAATTATGAGACTTACCAATATTTAAAACTTTTTTCTTAAAAAAGGCATTTATAAGGAAAAGAAAGGGCAACACAAAAAATTGGTAGAAATTATTTGCAAAGAATAACTAATAAGTTTATTGTATTGAAAATAGAAAGGAGCTCAAATTTCAATAATAACTCAAAAATTCAATAAGTAAAAATTTGAACAAATACTTCATTAAAGAAGAGATAGAAATGGCAAAATACAATCAAATAGGCTATACTATGTTACCACTGCACAAAGAATGACAATAACAAATTTTTGAAAGTTTATGGAACAGAGGTGGCACCTGTGGCTCAAAGGAGTAGGGCACTGGCCCCATATACCGGCGGTGGTGGGTTCAAACCCAGCCCCGGAAAAAACTGCAAAAAAAGAAAGAAAGTTTATGGAACAATTGAAAGTCTCATAAACTGTTGGTGGGAAAGCAAAATGGTGCAGCCACTCGGGAATGAACTTTGATAGTCTTTTATGAATTTAAACATATGTATAATGTGACCCAGCAATCCCACCTTAAGCTAGTTACTCAAGATCAACACAAACACATTTCTAAAAAAAAGAGTGCACGTTTATAATAGATTTTGTAAACAGGAGGCTAACCATATGCCCACAAACTGTAGAAATGACACAACACCGGGGAATATATCCGTACAATGGATTACAGGCGCATCTGCGGGATATTGCAGGTTGGTTCCATGCCACCCCAAAGGAATATTGAAATAAAAGGAGTCATACAAAGTTTTCCTTTCCTACTATGTACAAAATCTATGTTTATATTGTACTATAGCCTACTAAGTATGCAATGGCATTATGCCTACAAAATGTACATACCTTCATTAGAAATACTTCACTGTTAAGTTGTTAAGTGCTAACAACTATCTGAACAGTCATTGAGTCACAATCCTTTGCTGGTGGGGGTCCTGCTTCAGTGTTGATGTCTGATGACGGATCAGGGTGGTGGCTGCTGATGCTCGAGGTGGCTGTGGCAATTTCTTAATCTAAGACGACAGAGAAGTTTGCTGTATGGATGGACTCTGCCTTTCATAAAAGATTTCTCTGTAGCATGAAACTTGATTGGTAGCATTTTACCCACAATAGAACTTCTTCCAAAATTGGAGTCAATCCTCTCACCTCTGCCACTGTTTTATCAAGCAAGCTTATACATAGAATATTCTGAATCCTTTCTTGTCATTTCAGCAAGGTTCATGGCACTTCACCAGGAATAGATTTCTATCAAGAAATCGCTTTTTTTCTCATTCATAAGAAGCAACTCCTCATTCATTTGAGTTTTGTCATAAGATTGTAGCAATTACTTCACACCTTTAGGCCCCACTTCTAATTCCAATTCTCTTGCTATCTCTTCCACATCTGCAGTGACTTCCTCCACAGAACTCTCGGACTCCTCCAAGTCATTTGTGAAGGACAGAATGGACTTCTCTCAATCTCCCATCAGTGTTACCATTTTGATCTTCTCTTATGAACTGCACGTTTCTAATGGCATCTATAATAATGAGTGCTTTCCAAAAAGTGTTCAATTTACTTTGCCCAAATCCATCAGAAGAATCACTATCTGTGGAAGCTTCAACCTATGAACGGTATTTCTTAAATAATCATACTCAAAAGTCAAAAGCTCCTCTTAATCCACTGGATGAAGAATTGAAGTTGAGTTAGAAGACACGGAAACAACCTTGATTTCCTCGCACACGTCCTTCAGATCTCTTGGGTGACTAGGTGCCTTGCCAATGAGCAGTAATACTTTGAAAGGAATGTTTTGCTTTCTCAAAGTGGTCTCAAAGGTGGACTTACCCTGATATCAAGAGCTGTGCTGTCATCTACACTTTGTTTTTCCATTTCTAGAGACTTACCATAATTTTAAAGGGCCCTAGGATTCTCACAATGGTAAATGAAGAATAGCTTCAACCTCAAGTTACCAGCTTCGTTAGCCCCAAAGTAGAGAGCCAGCCTCTCCTTTGAAGCTTTAAAGCTGTGAACTGACTTCTCTCTAACTATGAAAATCCTAAGTGTCAACAGCTTTTTGCCTACGGTGAAAATCTGCTGTTGATGCCTTCATTGTTATCTTCACTACCTCTCTGGATAACTTCTTGCAGCCTCTGCATTAGCACACTAGAGTTACCTTGCACTTATAAAGATGCCTTCTTTCATTAAACTTCATGAAGCAATCTCCACTAGCTTCAAACTTTCCTCCTGTAGTTTCCTTACTGCTCTCAGCCTTCACTGAGTAGAAAGGGGTTAAGGCTTTTCTCTGAACCAGTCTTTGGCTTAAGCGAATGTTGTGGATTCTGTGATCTTCTATTCAGAATGCTAAAACTTTCTGCACGTGACCAATAAATCTATTTCACTCTTTTCACTCCCCGTGCTTCACTGGAGTATCACTTCTAATTTTCTTCAAGATCACTTCGTTTGCATTCGCAGTTTTGCTAAATGGCAGGCACAAGAGGACCAGCTTCAGCCTATTTTGACTTTTGATGTGCCTAAGCTTAATCATTTCTAGCTTTTTATTCAAGATGAGGGATGTGGGACTCATCCCCTCACTCGAGCACTTAAAGGCATTGTTGGGTTATTAATTGGCCTAATTTTAATACCAGGTCTAAGAAATAGGGTGAGAGGTAGGGAATGGCCAGTTGGGGGCGCAGTGAGACCCCCGACCACATTTATTAAACTTGCCGCCTTGCATGGGCACAGTTTGTGGCACTCCACAACAATTTCTATGGTAGCATTGAAGATCACTGATCACAGATCATGATGACAGGCATAATAATCATGAAAATTTTTAAAACATTACAAGAATTACCAAAACGTGACACAAAACACAAAGTGACCACCTGCTGTTGGGAAGGCGACGCTCCCAAAGCCTTGTCTGGTGCAGTGACCGTAAAGCTTCGGTTTGTAAAAAGGAAAAAAAAATCACAATATCTGAGCACAACAAAGAGAAGAGCAATAAAGCCAGGTGTGCTTATACCACTCAGGGAGGAAAAGGCTGAGATTCCTGATGCGTGCGTCAGCTGTGAATCTCAATATCTTTATGCTGAGAGCAGTAAGCCGTATGCAAAGGTCCATTGTTGGGTGACAATTCATGACGGCATTTCTACACAACATGACAGCTTTTGTCGAAGACTCTCTTTTCAAGGATGCTTGTTATTCAAAGCTCTCAGAAGGAAGAGATGGTGTCTACTATCTGAGGAAGAGATTTGTGTAGTAGTCACTATACTAGACTGTTGCACACATAGGGCAAAGGGTGGGCAGGTTTATTAACAGCCTTTTTAAAATATTCTGGGCAAGCTGAGCTCAGGGTTCCTCCGCTTCACACAGACCCCCTGGTGTGCAGCTGCTTCTCAGACCTGAGACTTTAGGGGACACGGTGGAAGGACCAGAACGTGAACCTTATCCTGCTGGCTGCACTAATTGTGACAAATTCCACAGCCCCGGTGGGACACTGTGTGCTAATTGGCCAAACTTAGGGGCATACAGTAAGCCCACTAGCAGCTTTGACCACTGCGCTGACTGGCCTGGGAACGGCTTGGGCGTTCTGTGAGGTGGTATTGCCTTTATAGGAAGCTCTGGAAAAGGAAAAAGCTATAGTGACAGAACATGATCAGATTTGCTAGGAGCTGAATGTAGGGCTGCAGGGAAAATGCGGGCTCCCCACCGCCTCACAGACACAGCTACTGGCCTGGAGTGCTCAGCGAAATCATTACAAAGTAGACAGGCAGGGAGGGAAGTCACTGCTGGGCCCAGAAAACGTGCCTAGTACTTTCTGGGTGCCTCAGCGATGTCTCGCCCTGAGATAGCCGACTCACACCAGCCCTGACTGCTTTGGGGATGCTCCACTGGTCCCACAGTGCCTTTAGCTACCTGTACTACTAAAATCCCCTACTCCTGGGAGATGGCACCGTCATTAACGGAATGTGGGTTGCATGATGGTGGTGACTGTGGTTTGGCATGGGCTTCCTTTGTCTCACCGTGAACAAGTGATGATACCATGTGAAAGCTCCGTGTCAGGCTGGGAGCAGTGGCTCATGCCTGTAATCCTGGGATCCTGAGGCGGGAGGGTCACTTGAGCTCAGGAGTTCAAGATCAGCCTGAGCAAGGATGAGACCCCATCTCTATTAAAAATAGAAAATTTCACCATGCATTGTGACAGGGGCCTGTAGTCCCACACCCAGCTACTCAGGAGGCTGAGGCAAGAGGATCCCTTGAGTCCAAAAGTCTGAGGTTGCTATGAGCTATTGATGCAGGACAGAACAGCTCTACAACCGCTGCCTTGGCCCTGGCGGTGCTGATGCTGTGATGCATGAAGAAACCAGCTTGAAAAAGAACCAACCACCTGTGCGGAAAACACTGGCGCCTTGCTGTCTGCTCCTCGTGCACATCTGACTGGTCAATAACCTGTCCGTCTCCAGGGCCCGGGTCTTCATTGGATAACTGATGAAGA